>JAVQJF010017078.1:0-12555 GCA_036023855.1 Gadopsis marmoratus | reverse complement strand
TTGACATTTGCCATAGAACACCAGAATTGGCAGGTCCGCCACAGGCACCTTGTGCTTTTTACAGATGAGAGCAGGTTCACCCTGAGCACATGTGACAGACGTGAAAGGGTCTGGAGAAGCCGTGGAGAACATTATGCTGCCTGTAACAGCGTTCAGCATGACCGGTTTGGTGGTGGGTCAGTGATGGTCTGGGGAGGCATATCCATGGAGGGAACCACAGACCTCTAAAGGCTAGACGACGGCACCCTGACTGTGTCTCAGGAAGAAGCTAGCAGCATAATCATCAGGTTCATCATGTGCCAAGCATCTTTATAAAAGTTATTAAATTCAAACACCTCTCCTTGTCTAAATTAATTATCAAGCCCTGGCATGTACAGCTGCAAAGACAATCACTTAATTGAAATTAGCATTGAAGGTCAATTTTTCATTAAGGAAAATTTAATAACATGGCATTTAGTTGTAATTAATAATCTTGTGTACTTATGTGGCATTTTGCGTTGCTTTCTTGAGGCAGCCAACACAGAGAACCTTTGTGGAGCTCAACCACCTGACCTACACATTTGTAAACTGCCTTTGTACTGCCTAAGTATTTAATACTGAAATTATGTATATGAAATCCTTGCTGAAAAGGCATGTCTTATCATTTAATGGAAATTAGTTTGTAGATTCATAATGACCACCCTCGGTTCATTTCAAAATTCAATGCACAATATACCACAGCATTGTGTTGCCAGAGGAAACTGGAAGGCCAAATGGAAATTAATATCCGCTGATATATGAATCTTTGAATGTGGACAAAGACTAACTTTAGCTTGACTTTTTCTTAAGCTGTGTTTTTAACTTATTTGGAGTTGTGACAAAGTGCCACTTTGAATTTCAGACTATCATCCAACCTTTCTTCTGCAGATTATGTGCTGGAGTCATTGAATAAATACACAGCACTGCAGGTATTTCACCTTGTTTAATGTACTGTGTTTCAATATTGTGCTTATTTGCCATTTTCTCCTGTCTGTGTTTTTACATAATGATCAATGGTTGGTCTTCTGCTGAGCCAGTGGAAATACAATAGTTTGTATCCTATGGTCAAAATTGAGGTCATCACGTTGGGCATTCAGGTGTAACGTTACATGCTTTAAAATCTAATCATATTGAAGGTTTTACTAAGGTGGAGCAGCAGGATGCAGATTTATGGGAACCGGATTAAAGTGGGAAAGAGTTGATGACTTGCTGTAAACAGTAATTTAATACTTTTTTGTTTTGCTGGAGGCATAAACAATTCAGAGAAGCTACGCAAATGATTGGATGTTAGCTGTGTTCCTCCGGTGTTGTAAAGCAGTCATGCTGTATTCTTAGTGTTGCTCTCCAATAAGGACCACAGTGCAACAACATGATGTTAAAGGTTTAATGAAATGAAGTATGAGATGTTGAGGATGGATTGATGTGAGGATGGGGAGAAACATGGGGGAGGAAGTTGCCATTTTAGGCAGGTCTGGGACAGACCTGGACTCCTGGAGGAGTTGGACTGCCTGTGCAACCTCTGTAGGGTCCAGGTATCGCCTCATGCTACCAGTAGTGACACTGACCCTAGCCAGTATATTGAAGGCCGGGGAGCAGGAGACGCAGTGTGGGTGATCAGTCTCGGGAATTGGGCCCGAACCAATTAAGAGCCTCCAAAAGAGGCGACAGATTTAAATGGAGCTGAGGTAAGCGTGAGCTTGACGGAGATCAACGATTAGATTGTTGCGAATGTAGAAATTGTATGCCTGAGATGACCAGTGGCCGAGGACTTTAATGGTCGGATCTGAGATTCCCAGTCTGGCTGCTGTTGAAGCTGTGACCATGCAGAAAGAAAGGCTGGAATAGTATTGTTTACTAATGCAGAGGACTTAGTGAAAATGCTCGTGAAACCAGTGGCAATTGCCCCTTGTTTTCAGTGAGAGAAAGTGCATCTTGAGAGACCTTAGCGGCATAGATAAGATAAGGAATTAAGCTGTTGTGTGTTGTGTGTGTTGTGTGAATATGAGAGAGTTCAAAGTATGAAGGTTGATGTCAGATAGACTGGGATGAAGAGAAGGATTATAGGTGGAAGAAAGCGGAATACCCAGCACCAACATGGATTTTAGAGTTAGGTCAACCGAAAATGAGTAGCCTGAACATACCGAATACATGTACAGTCTGAGAAGGTGGGAAATTAGTGTTTTGCAGTGTTCCTGTTTTTCTAAGCATTTGATTAGCATGTGGGAATAGGAGGTGGAAGTACAATGGCTGCCAGTAACTAGTTTGATGAAAAAGCTGATAACCTGATACGTAGGTCTGTATGGTAGAGGAGCGAAGAAGAATGGAATGAACGTGGGTAATAAAACTGCAGATAGACATGACGTCTAGAGAGGGAGAACTGGTTTCTGTCCTAAAATACAAGACAAGTTAAACAACATCTGTGCCTGCAATACATGCATATACCTAAAATACAGATTAGAAATTTCTATCTTCTCATTTTCCACTGGAAGTCATTACTGGAATTCATGCCATCTGAGTAAAATTCATGTTTGATCTGTCTTTCATTCATTGATTAACAGGATCCGGTGGCAGCAGGAGTTGGTGGTGATGGAGGAGCTTGCATGAGAGGAGGATATAAGGGGAACCGTGGCTGGCAGGCAGACAGGTGGCAAGTGGGAGACATGCAGGCGATGATCCTGGCACACAGGAGGAACAGGTTAGTACGCTAGGAGCATGAAGGTTGGCCGTAGATATGCTGCCGGTAGATGAACTGGTGAGAGGCAGGTGAGCAGACTGGGTGAGGTTATGTGCCGACAGGAGGGTGGAGAGAGCAGAGCCTAGAGCCGGAAGCCGGGAGAGTGAGGAAGATGAACCGCGCCAACACACACGCAGATAAACAAACAGTAACACAGAGAGAGAGAAAGACAGGAGAGCACTGGGAAGGGAAGGGGAAAACACTGGAGGGCAGCTGAGAGTTCTCAAACTTATAGCACCCGTGTCTAATTGCTTCTTTACTTTTTTTATTCTGTTTTTGCATTTTTATTTGACTGCTGTAATGTTTGGCACTTTGTGTTGTACAAATAAAATAAACCAACAGCCTGATGGCAGTAGACTGAATAGACTCAGTCAGGTGTTTTGACCATCTCACTTTCGTCCAAATTGTGCTTCCAACTGCCCTGGGTATCCTCTATCCGTCATCTATGCCTATGTGACAAACTCATGTATTACCTTAAACATTGTTCCCATAATGCGTTTTTCATATTCACAAAACAACCAATCTTATAAATTGTGCTGTATATAAGAATTGCAGGGATATTACTATAAAGATATAGCATGTATATCTTTTGGATCACTTTTGGAAGCATTAAAAATGTCAATAAACCACTGGTTCTCAATAGGGGCAGTACAGTCTCTAGTGGGACAGTGTGAGTCTGTCTTTTGCCATGAACAATAAATGCAGTCAGACCTCTGTGGACACACACACTCTGGGTCATGCAAAAGATTTGTATCACCATCATATTGCATATTGTTTCCCTTCTGTGCACTTACTATCTTCCTCAAAAGGGTTGGTGCATTGTCTCTAATCTGTGGAGAATTTACCAAATCCATTTTCTTTGGTTTGTGGCAAGAGCATACTTCAGGATAGGTACAGAAACAACTCACACTTTTGTACAGCATCACTGCTGGAGATGATGAGAAGAATTTTGTCAAAGGTTTCAACGTCTGACTCTTCAAGCCATTTGAATTTCATGCTTGTCTGTGTTTTGGAGGACAGAAACTCGTAGATAACTCTGGGAGATTGCAAATCATTGCCACTGTGTACGAGCATGTCAGCCATTCGCTTGACTGCACCAGCCATTCCTGCCTTGCCACGTGACCTTTCTGAGTAATTCCCGGTTACAACTGAATTCCATTATGAAGTGAACTGTGCTCATCAGGTAACAGTTGGGTTTATTTCGGTGTTACCGGTCCATTGCTGATGACATGCAGTGTGTTGGTGTCTCGTGCAGGTTTTATCCCTAGACAGCACCCAGACAGCTCTCGTCATTGTTAATGACGTGACCTAGTTGCATAGCTCTGAGATCCTTGTGATGTGTATGCAACTGTATTATGGATAGTAATTTGTGGTTGATTTACCCCAAAATAAATGGCCTTTATTTCTTAATTAAGTTTGCATCCACAGTTCTCTGAAAAGTATATATGTAGGCTCATTTCACTTTTAGCAACCTTGTAGTTGTTTGTAGTTGCAGTTGTTTTAATTTCCTTGAATTCTCTGCCTTGATATAGCCAGCTGTACTGATGGCTTCCAACTGATTCCAGCTCGTGCCTGAGCTCCTCAACCAGTTGTTCAACAGTACCACCCTTTGTTTTCTTGATCCAATTCTCCAACAGTCGCATCCTCTCTTTGTCACTGTTCCCATCTTGCAGCATCTAGGGGGTTGTGTTCAGCCAGTAATATCACTTTTTGCAGTCCCTGTACATGCACGTTTTGTTTTCAGCATTGTATGTAATGCAACGGCAAGCTTAGTTTTTGAATTATGCTCCTTTGTGCCATACTGAGCACACATATTGTGGTCAGTTGCTTTAGCCTCTGTGATATAAAATGGCCTATATCTCTTCGCTGCCTCTAGATCATCAGGCCAACAGTGTCTTTCTTTCCAGTCAGAAGTCTTCTGTTTTCATCCCTTAACAAGAAGGACACAACTTCTCGTCTCGATTCAGTGGCTGTTTGTTCTCTCTTGGCACACTAAATTTCTCACCCACTTTTGTGATGCATTTCTTTTGTGATTCAAATTGCTTTTTGTTCTTCAGTTTGGAAGCCTTCTTCATTCCTTTGGTGTGGCCTCTGATGATGGAGGAGTATGGCTTTAGAGTGTTTTAATTAACAGTTTTTTACTAAATAGGTGAAAGTGAAGTGACTGTTTCTATTCACTTTTCACCTATTTAGTAAAAAACTGTTAATTAAAACACTTCTGGCTACAACCCAGTCTGTGAAGATAAGTGAAAATCAACAAGACTAAAGGTACTTTCACACAGCATATGGTTGTCTTCAATTGTCTTCAATATAAACATGGTGACAGACATGCCGCTGTCTGTTGTTATGTGCGGTAGTGTTGTCTCATATCGAACACGGTCATTGTGAACTTACCGGAAATGACGATCGCAACATTTGACCACTTCTTCTTCTTCTTTATAATGGTGAATTGCAGCAGAGTGAAGCCAACATTTGACCAAGATTGCCACCTGCAAAAGTATCTGCCAGCTTGTTTGCTCGCTTTACTTCAATTCAGTTTTATTAAAATTTAGTGTGCTTTTACTTTTAGTGATAACAATCGCAACCGCGGCCACCATCTTCATAGTGGTGGCATCCACTGCCTTCTGGTACGTAAATGATGGTGACCATTGAGGGGAAGAAGTGTGAAAGCGTTCCATCCTCATCACAATGTTGTGTAGTGCAAAATGTACAGCATTTTGCCATACTTATCAGTGTGATCGCACTTATGCACGTAAAATAGCAAGCGTAAGGATGGAAGTACACAAACTGAGAGACAGTATAAGAGTCTACAGCGGTGATAGTGGTTCTGCAAGGCTGCACGGCAGCGCTGGAGCTAAATCAGCACTCTAACATATTCACAATAACAATATTTCCATGCTGATGTTTATCTGATTGTATGGTACACAGTTAAAATGCACTGTAGAGGCTGTATTTCTTTATTTAAGCTAATAATACTAATATCTCCAAAATGACTGTAAGGCTTTATTTATATAGCACTTTTTAAAACACACAGTTACAAAGTGCTTCACACACACAAATGAAAAATCTAAATGAATAAATACGTAAAGGAATGCAATATTGCAATATTTAACACAGCATAAAAAAAAAAGATTTATAAAGATTTAAAAAAATGCTTGCCTACAAACTTTTTAGAAGCTGCTTATAACTGTCCGAAGATCGGCAGTGAAACTAGGGGCAAGGTGTAGTGCCTTATATGTAATCAACAGGATCTTGTAGTTTATTCAAAATATTACAGGAAGCCGATGGAGGAATGTAAGAACAGGGGTAATGTGGGAGAGATGGCTGGTTCTAGTTAATAGTCTGGCAGCTCAAATCCTAAGAAGATAGGATCCATCTGATTTTAGAGATATTTCTTAGTTGAAGAAAGCAAGACTGGACAAGCTTAGTAACATGACGGTCAAAAGTCATAAACTGGTCAAAGATAATACCAAGAATCCAAATGGTAGTTTTGATATTTGACTGAAATGGACCATTAAACTGATCAGCTACAGTGGCAAAGTTATCAGGTCCAATTAACAAAATGTCTGTTTTGCCAGGGCTTAGATAGGCAGAGGAAATTAAGAAACATCCCATCTTTGGTGGCTGCTAAACAGAGAAAAAGATCTGTGTATCACCGGCATAGCAGTGATATGACACATCTTGAAAATGGCTGAACAAGGGATCCAGAGGAAGCATGTACAGTGAAAAGAAGATCCCTGAAGGATGCCACACAGCAGGGGAGCTGAGGAGAATGCAAATTCAAAAACTGAATATCTATTAATCAAATAAGAATGAAAGCAGTTTAAAGCTGTACCAGAAATGCCAACCCAGTTATGTAACCTATCAAGTAAAATGGTGTGACCGATGGTATTGAAGGCAGCAGTCAAATCAAGTAGAATAAGAATGGAATATTCACCCTTGTCTGCATGCATAAAAATGTCATTGGTCACTTGCAGTAATGCAGTCTCAGTACTATGCAGTACTGCTGCATTCGTTATTTATTGATGCTCACCTTTAACTTTAAAAATCAGTATCTAAAATGGCCTTAAAAATCATGTTTGACAAAGAAATTTAAAGCAGGACAGCATTCACACTCATTTATCAAGCAAAAGATAACAAATGAAATGTGCCCTTGCTGTTTTAGGTGACTGGGAGGAAGAGCTGTGCATGACTGGACAGAGTGACTTTAAATCCCTCCCTGTTCACAGCAAAGTGATGTAACCAAGAGAATGGCTGAAAAAAAAATTGAATAAAAATCACAGAGCTGTATGTGTGCTTACCTAAGTAGTGACCATTGCACAATATATCACACCTGCACACACACACACACACACACACACACACAACTCCTTTCCATAAATCCTTCCCAGTACTGAATCCTGATTAATCAGGTTGCCCTGAAACATGACTATTTTATTAATATTTGGTGAGGGCACCTGTTCTATTGTCACGATACGACATGACAAGATATGATGTTGACATTGTAGCAGGAATGTTAACATTGAGAATTATACCAAATCCTTTATAGTAAATACTTCATAAAATAAAATAAAAAATCTTTGCTCTTGGTCTTTCTGTGGTGTTTACTGCAGTTATAAATGGGTCAAAGTCTTTTTTTCTCAATGTCAAAATGGAGTGATGCAGAAGGATATTTTCGCTTTTGGCCTTTTGCCCTCATAAAGAATTTATATTCCACCTGGAATCAATGATAGATATTTCATCTTGCTTTTCCATGAGTAACCTTTTGATCACCTGGGGCAAGTGCAAAGATGCAAGAGCATGTAGTTATTGTAGTAAATAGAAAATAAAAAGGTAAATGATTAACCTTTCTTTCTTTTTTCTTGCAATATAAGACAGTCAGTGTTTTTGGATTCCCTTTTCTTCAGTGGTGATATTCTAGATCATTCCAGCCAGCCAAGGAGGAAGAAAGAGTCCCACAGATCCCAGTATACACACCAGTACAAACATCCAGAGGAATATCCTGTCAATGACCATGGCCACATACTTCCAGTCCTCCTTCACCTAGCAAAGAAGAGACACAGCAGAGAGGGACATTTCAAATTTCACACTACATTTCTTTTTACCAGCTGTCAGTTTTCACCCCTGATTGATTTCTCCCCAAGGCTGATTTTTGTTATCTTTTAAAAATCTGTAAATCCTTGCTTGTCTCTCTTATGAAAAGTTCAAGGTCAAATTACTGAGGTCCCATTGTTTCATAGACAGGCCTTTTCTGGCTACAGATAGAAAGTGCATTGTAGTATTGACAATGACTTGTGTCAATGAATGCCATAACTTGCATCATTTATTTTGGAATAATTGTACACATTTTTGAACTTCTCCCATTCCACAAAGAAACTTAATTTAAACAATAATAATAATAATTTGGCAAACAGACGGATGTTGGATTACAAGGCACAGCCTGCTGCACTTATACACTGACGAGCAAATTCACAAAGAATGGATTTCAGTCGCTGATAGCACCATGCATTTATAAAATGTGCTTCAGTTAACACCAACCCTCTGAAGACGCTAATCATTTTCACTCTGACAGCATGTGGCTATGAGCGCTGGAGTTTTTGAATTGGATTGTTTTTGCAATGGGGCTCATTTGCATAGAAAGGGAACAATTTTACCTTATTTCTACCTTAAATGTGTCCAAATTGCACCTAAGCACTGAGACGCTATGTGCTTGGCAGTGCAGTTAGGGGTGCTTTGACAAATGCACAGCTTATTTTTGTTTTACTTTTGCAGGTTAAGCGGCTGAAAAAGCTGCGCAATCCTGTTGTGAATGTGAATTTGCCCATGAGATTTTTGTCCTCAAATTTAAATTCAGAATTTTGATTACAGATGTTTTTTGATTTATTGCATTTTTTCCACATTCAAACAGTGGGTAAAATTTCAAATTAAAGGTGACAGTTTAATTGTATGTGATAATGGGGTTGTCCTTGTATCCAAAAATATTGAATGGAATCTGAAGGACAGATCTAAGTCACATTAAGTTATAATGGGCTCTGTGAGACTTTTTTCAAATATGAGCACTTCATAAACATTTGTAAATCATTACCATGGCTTTGCTGGTTACTATAAAAAAGATCATTGCTGTCAACTCACGGAAAAGTCTGCATCCTCTGCCCTGAGATGATCAGCAATGTACTGAACGCCCTCTATGGCCCGATGCATAGCTGGGGAAATAGTTGGAACCACGGTGTCTTGTTGGGTACTCGCGTCTTTAGTGGACTCTGCTGTGAGGGTTTCGGTTAGGTGATCTGTAGAGGCTTGATTCTTCACCCAACCTGCAATCCCAATGACCCCAGGCCCTTCATCATGCAGACAGCAGTACTGGAAGCTGCGGGATCGGCACAGATGCCCTGCTCTCTGATTAAGCCCCTTCTGTTGGTCGCACATTTGCTCTGCACTGAGGGAGCGGCCATTAAGGGCCAGTGTATTTAGTTCTTCCCTGGATAGGCTGTGAAGTGGACCCAGTGGCAAAGTTGGTGGCAAAGACAATTGGGAAGAAGACGAGGCTGCAGAATTGTGTCCATGTAGAGGTTGTTTTTCTGAGAGAACTGAATACTGGCCAGATGTGGATCGGCAGAAAATGTTGGCCTTCAGTGCGTGATCTTCTTCCTTGTGGTCCTCAAGAGGGGCAGAGGGTGGGGAAGGTGAGCAGACAAGGATGCTTGGACTGTCGGATGGAGTCTTTGGGAGTGTATTCTCTACCTGGCCCATCTGTCTCAACCCCGTCTCCAACCCTGCCCAAAAAGCCTGCGAATTGCCAGTGGTAGATATGGTGGTGGGACGGTGCATCATCTCGATAAGCTTCTTGCAATGCTGCTTGGCCGTGCCAGGCGGACGCTTCATGAAGAGGACTCGAGGCACCATGTCCAAGAATACTCTCCTCACCCAGTGAGGCATGCCATGGGTTTGTGGTGATCGGTGATGCACATTTAACACAAAGACAGTTATTATTATGGAGAGCGTGACAAAGACCATGGTGAACAGCAGGTATTCACCAATCAGTGGAATCACCAGTGATGTAGACGGTATAATCTCTGTGATCAGCAGGAGGAAGACCGTTAGGGACAGCAACACTGAGATACACAAGGTGATCTTCTCTCCACATTGTGATGGCAAATAAAACACCAGCACAGTCAAACAGGAGATGAGAAGACAGGGGATGATAAGGTTGATGGTGTAGAACAACGGAAGCCTTCGGATGATGAAGTAGTAAGTGATGTCTGCGTAGATCTCTGTGCAGCACTCGTACTTTTTTGTATTGTACTTGCCCACTGCATTGACAATGACCCACTCTCCGCTCTCCCAGTAGTCCATCTGGTCCACATCGCTGGCCATGTTGATCAGATCGATCTTGGCGCGGTCATAAGTCCATGAACCAAACTTCATCTTGCAGCTCTGCTGGTCAAAAGGGAAAAAGGTAACGTCTATGCTGCATGAAGACTTGTAAATGGCCGGAGGCATCCACTTTATCTGACCGTCATGGAACAGATGTGCCTTCGTGAGGTGAGTTACGGCAAAGTCGCCATCAGCGCTGCACATGAAAAACAGGATATGAGAAGGGAGAAGAGTGGAGACATTTTTCAAAATGTACATTATATTTTTTCTTTCATTTTAAGAGTGACATGTAAATCAGAGGGTTGTATCTAGCAAATATCTAATGCCACCTTATTTACCATGAAATAAATAGAGGTCTATCCATTAAGGGTGACCTTGTTCACATTTATTTTAACTAAATTATTTTATGACACTAGGACAAGATGTTTGGCACAACAGCAGAATCTTCGTGTTTTCCCTTAGTCATACCATCTGTTGTAATTAAATCATTAAAATCACAGAATCTCTTCACATGACAACATACATGCTATTGATACAGATCCTCACTTGTTGTAGAGGACAATGTCAGGCCTCCAGATAATCTCCGAGGGAATACGGATGGAGGTGACATTTTCGTATTCCTCTGGGTTCCAGCGGAGTTTGTAATCATTCCATTCCTGTTGTAGAACAGTGATCATATTTATATACTGTAGCTTTATATTGGACTGTACCTGCATGCGTTTCATCCCTCACCATCACATACTTGCTTAACCCAGACGTTTGTGGTCATCATCTGGTTCTTCTCATCCTTATTTCATGTAAACAAATGAGAAAACTATTATGGCATTCATCTTCTTTCAAATGAATTTCACGTCAGTCAGTACTTCATCATCACATAGGCATTTCATTGAACATAGATGTTTCTAGTCATTTATTTTAAAATCTCCTACATGTACTCCTAAATCAACATATATGCCCTCTATTTATAAAGACATATTAGTTGTGTAGTACACCAGGGGAAAAACGTTAGGCAGTGCCCCATGCAAGAACACCCTGACTGTACTGTATGTGTTTCGCTGCCACTGCTGGCAAGCTGCTTTCTCCAGACACAGCAGTCAGTGGAAACACTCTATAGAAGACAACTTCACCCAGAGCTGACTCTCACCACCAGGCAAGCACTCTTACCTAATTGTGTGTCAAAAACCTGGAGAATCAACTCTGCAGCGATGCAGGCTGCACATATTCAGTCTTGAAGCTGCACCAGGCATCTTTGCATGGCTCCAAATGACAGTTAGATGTGTTATAAAATGTTTTTTACCTCAGTGTAAAGAAACCCTGCAACATAATTTGTGTCAAATGCACATGTGTTTAAATCTCCGGAGGGTTTGTAATGATTATAGGGAGAATAAAGAGAGAATAAAGATGTTATTGTGTTGTGCTAGTATACTAATTTGAGAAAATAATTAAATCTCTTCTGTTCATCAGACAGAGTGCAGCTGAAAATGCACCAATTACACAATTTAATTGCCCCAACACCATCATAACCTATATCATTCATAATAATAAATCAATCTTTAGAAAGGATCACACCAGCATCTAAATGACCTAAGTGATATTAGCAGCGTATCTTTTCCCACTGAATGTTTATTTGGTTGCTCGTTCAACTAGCTGAGGTGCAGGACACAACGTGTGTTCATGTTTCTAAATTAGATACGGAGGAGACTTTAACAGGAAAGAGTTGTGTTGTCGAGAAGCTGCTGTTTGATTGTTATTCAGTGTAACCGTCTGTCTATGACAAAATGGTGAAGTTACTGCTTCATGCAAATATGGTTTAAAATTAAGCAATTTAATATTATTTTTAATTGGCTGTATGGAAACAACATCCACACTTTTTGGCCATTTTGAAGCCAAAAAATGTAACATATATATTTCTCCTTTTTGGTTTCTGATTTTTTCCTCAAAGGAGATCACAAGGCTATAACAAGGCTGTGAGGCTTTACTCACCACATCAATAAGCTGGGCAATAGACAGTCCAAAATAGACTAGCACTGTGTCTGTAGTGTTTTCCACAGGCCGAGAGAGTTTATTGTAACGTACAAAAAGATCCTGGAGCAGCCTCTCTTCAGCGTGGGCACGAGGTCCAACTTTGGAACAACCTGAGGGCAGAGAAGAAGAGATGAGACATGTAAGGACAGCATGGGGTGTGGCACCTGGACATTGGCTGTGGCAACTCCCACCCTTGGATTCAGTATCCAATAGATTTGAAATCCTGATCCATTTATCCAATGACAATTGTACACCTGTTCCAGGTTGACTATATCCAGTACGTTGTGTGACGGACCTGGGGGCGTGGCCGGACGCAACACCGTTGCCTGGCAACGAGGACGAGGACGGTTGGGACAAGTGGTGGCAGGTATGTTCATCCCGGTAGAGAGACTTCAACCAATAGG
>JAVQJF010017070.1:0-49721 GCA_036023855.1 Gadopsis marmoratus | reverse complement strand
CCTTGCCACTGTCGCCTAGTGCTTGCTCATGGTGGAATTGTTGGGTCTGTACATATAGAGTTGGCTTGGACTTGCTCTATATTAACAAGTGCTATGAGATAACTCTGTTATGATATAGCGCTATATAAGTAAAATTGAATTGAATTGAATTGAACCCTGACCGCTGCACACTGCTGTAGTCTTCAAGGTGCAATAACGGTTTGTGCATACAAACATATGAGATTATGTACCTCATAGTGTGGATCTTAAAATATTTCCACTTTGTAAATAGGGTAAGATGCCACTCGAGGAACATTATCTTGTATTAATAAAGCTCATTATATCTGCATTTATTTGAAGTTCATCTGCTATAAGGACACACACTTCTTATACATGAGACTGCATCAGAAAAACGAGGCTTTTAGCCACTTAATGCAAATCAGCTCCCTTCTCATGACAGTTGACTGGAAGTGCTTATTAACTCCATAAAGCTGACTGACAGTATTCTTTGATGCTGCCACACAAAACACTCACTCATGGACACACACACTAAGAGGACACCATGTGAGCTTCAGTCATAGAAAGCATCACTCAGCGTTCCCCCCCTCTCATTCTGCTGCTTACTCACAGCGCTTTAAATCTGCCAGACACTGAACTCGTGGCCCTGCAACTCATGCTGTGTGTGTGTGTGTGTGTGTGTGTGTGTGTGTGTGAGTGTGTGTGCGCAGACGTGCATGTAGACAAACTCACGCTGTGTATATACACATGAATTCACACACCATTGTAATGTAAATCAATGCAAAGTGTACCCTCGCATACACACACTCATGCATAGATTTACATGCAGACACTCACTCACCCAGGCATCTCTCATCAGTGTTGTTTGAAGTCTTTCATTTCCTGGCGGATGGTGGATTGAGAGCCTTCAGGCATAAGAAACTCCACGCCAGGCCCCAGAAGCTGACTCCCATAATCACAGCCCCACACACAAGAAACCTCTTATTAAAACTCCTATGAAGAGTAGAGGCTCAATTTCAGCCGTCAGCGAAGACCTCACTGCTTTGCAGAGCCTGAGTCCTTCCACTTTCTTCCTGCTGTCGGTCATCATTTCAGATCTTGGCTACACCATGTAAATCAAAATGAACGCAGGAGAACAACTTTTTTTTGTTGTTGAATGATCCCCCTGTGGCACAGATCCCGGAACGTCACATAAACATAAGAAGGGTGATTGTATTCAAATTCGTAATCCATACATGGATTACAAACCGCTGTAAAAACACACTTGAAATCTGCCACAGTCAAGCGCAAAGCCATACATAACTCTCTATGTAGCTGCTGATAGGGTAAACAGTTACAAAACCATTACAAAGATCCATGGGGCAATAAAGGAGGTCATCAATATTAATATCTCTATAAATATCAGAACAAGTTCTCACCGGGTGGGCAGGGAGGGAGGTTATTTCTCACTCTGAGTGCTGCCAGCGTCGATGTGACAGGCAGCTCTTTATTGGCGCTGGGGCTCCTGTCCCAAGAGGAAGGGATGCTTTTTCAGTTGGCAACAGACACTCACATGTCAGTCCAGTTTGTGTGTTTGATTACGAGTAATCTAATACACGTGCGTGTCCATCTGTCAGCAGTTAAATGCGAACACACACGTGGGAAAAGCTTGGAGCCACACACACACACACACACACACACACAAACAAAACATGTAAGTCTCAGCTTTGTTGCTACTTTTCTTAGTTTTATATGATTGTAAATTAAACTGTTTTTCGGACAAAACAAGCAATTTGAGGACATCGCCGTGGGTTCTGGGGAACTGTGATGCTCGTTTTTCTGTGTTTTATGATATTTTATATGCAATGAAAAAAAGAATATCTGCAGGATAAAGACAATAATCAGCAGTTGCAGCCCTAGGCTAGGATACAATTTTGCTCGTTTTACAAACTATGTAAATGTGAAGATACAGAACAACAGGCAGATTATTCCACTGAAGTCAACAAAAAGTAACACGTCCATCATGAATGAATGGAAGTAGCTGATTTGCATTATCATTCTGACAGATCTATTCTTTCATGTCGACAACAACATGGAGACACGAGGAACACACATACGGCATGTTTACACTGGATGGATTGTAGACATGTGAAAGATTCCCTTTTCTTTGGATGATTGCAGAATTGGTCATATGAGGGTAAAAAGCACTGCATCCATAAAATGTGGGTTTAATTATCTTGCACAATGGATTTTGGCTGACGTGAGTGAACGGTGTAAACAATTTGTAAACTGCTAATTACAGTAACTCCCACGTGACATAAATACTGCAACAGAGGTTTTTAGTTTCTTGACTGAAATAAAAAAAAATAAAAATGAAATACAACTTTACGTAATCAAATACAAACATTGGGTCCAGTAAAATAATATTACATGTACAATACAATCATGTTAGCTCATACACACACAAGCAAACAGTCAGCTGCGCACACTGGCTCACATACACTTCTCCACCTGTCAAAGGAGCAGTCACATCCCTTTCCTCTGGTCATTATGCCAACATCATACTCCTATTATTCTTTCATAGTGCAGTTCATCACACACGGAGCACCAAAAAAGATTTCTCTTTAAATCATCGCATCCTCTCCCAATTATTCATGCGTGTGGTCGGAGGTGATGCGTTTATCATATGCAAATTGGTGTTTGACTGCCCTCTCATGTGTTCAGTGGTTAACTCCACCTTCAGTAAATGGGACCTTAATGTACGATGCCAGTACCATGGCAACAAGCAAGCCCGTTATGGAAATGGAACTCTGTGTCGGAGATGCATGCAAACAAATCAGGCCTGAGCACTGTTTTCTGGGTGGGAGATAGATGGAGGGAAAGAGGTGAGGAGAAGATACAGGCCAAGATGATGAGAGAGGAGATGAGACTGTGTGTGTGTGTGTGTGTGTGTGCCTGACAGATTAAGACAAAAACTACAGATAGATGGATTTTAGATAGACCAAACAAGATATACATGCATAGTAAATATTGCATACATTGTCTTCACTTTATTTCTATTTATCTTTTATGGATATGAACATGTAGGTGAGAAAATTTATTTTCACTTATATTATAGGCTTACTATCAATCAGCATGGATGTATTGATGGGGAGAGAGAAAGTTTAATAGAATAGGATAGGATGTGTGATATTAAGATGAAGACAGAGATGTTTTCACAGAGTAGCTCCACTGGAAATATCAGGCTCTGTTGGTTGTCGGCCAAAGAGTGAATCAGCTAATCCATTTAGATCCAATGCCTAATGGCCAATGCCAATATTCATTATGCAGTATTTTGAGAATCGGGGAAAAGAAAAACGGCCTTGAATAAAAACAAAATGTGTTAAACACTTAGAATAATACTTCTTTCTGGTGACTTGTATTAGTCTTTTGTTTTTTTTTATAAATCCCGGTTTGCTAACATCTAGATTGAGCTCCATTAGAGACACAAAGTGCTCAAACATCACTAGTTTTGACCAGTGACCTCCTTACACTTAATAATAAAAAAATAAAACTGCTGTACTGGCCAAGAATAATTTGGCCAGTACAACATATCTTTTGGTTTATTTTTTTTTTATAGAAATGACACTCATGGCTGAGCAGGCTGTCGTAGCAATCTATCTTTGACAAAGTTTTGGCCAACTAATGTGGGTTACCCTAAATCTTATATAACTGGTAACATTAAAATAGCATTACTTGTGCAAAATAGAAAGTGGGGGAAAAAGGATGGCATGAGGAAAATGGATAGGAGTTTCTGGTGGTGCCTGACATGCAATGTGCAGCAGGTAGGTAGGTCTGGCTGGAGTAGCTTTGAGGAGAGATGGGAGATGACAGAGAGAGAAAGAGAGATGAGACAAATGGATGCTGCAGTTGGACAACTGGATGTCTGACTTATTGAAGGTTGAATGCTAATAAAGTAGCTCTTCTGGTGACTAAATCAGGCTTTTCGTTGACAGCTGTCGCTTGCAGATTTCATCAGCTGTGGCTTGCTAGCAGATGTTAGATAACTTCACGACTTGGTTAACCTTTTAAATCAGCTGTTGTCAGCTGATTAATTTTAAAACAAGAATCTTGTCAAAAGGGACTTATGTGCACTTCATGGCCCCATGCATGATATTGTGCTAATAGGCTGAAACATATCATTTTTCTGTAGTCATTTCCAGAACCCCCAAAGACTGTTATAACCATCTGGATGTATAAATATTGTGTCTTCTGCACCACAGGAAATGTTTAAACCGTTTCCTAAGTTGCACCACTTTTTCCTAATCCGAACATGAAGGGTGGCTGGAAGTGACACATCTCCTTTCTGTACTACTATCAGTTATATTAGTATATATATTGATGTTTAGCTCCAATAGTTTATATTTTCATGAAAAATAATACATACATATATATAGTTCTCCATTCTTCTTGCAGGGTGGAAGAGAAAGTAGATCCCACACATATGCGTACACTGCTTAGTTTGTCTGAAGTGTATCTGCGGACTGATTTTGCATTTCCTCTTACAGCAGACGGGAGAGTACGCCACAGATGAGGAGGAGGCGGGGACAACGGTGGCAGGCGGGGAGAAGAGCATAGAGGTGTTTGACTTGCCAGAGACAGAGGACATCTTGTCTCCCTCGGAGTTAGACGCCACCAAACTCTACCAGAAGTTCAGAGAGGTGAACTCGGACACTTCCTCTGATGGGAGCCCACCACATGTTTCTCTGTCAGGGCTTTGAAAAACACATTTACAAGAATAAAAATATCCACACACCTACTAGAATAACTAACACAGACAAAAAGATAATTCCATCAAACAATAGAAGATACCAACACAATGGAGTCTAGCACTGCTGCTTTACTTGGCAGAGTTATATTCTTTTGTCATCTAAGATCTAAGATCCTCTTACCTTCCCTGATTCCTAATGTGAATCATTAGATGTGTGAATGCAAGAGCAATGTAAGACCTATGCTCATTACATCTCTAATTACCCATGTTTGGTCTTTAAACCTGCATTTGTTTCGATTTGTATCCCGATCTTGGCAACTCCTTAAACAACCCACCTCTAAGAAAAGTAACCGGTTTTGTTGAACGTTTGCTGCCACAGCCAACAATGAACTCCCCTTAAAAACTGCAGCTATAAAACGGAAAATGAATTCACTGACTGTTAACTCGTTTAGGCTTTTTAGGCTGCTGAGAAGCTTGTGATATTGATTGAACCCTCCAGCACAGTTTTTTGGCACCATAACACTTGAGCCTTTCTGTAGACTGCCACAATAGCTGAATGACACATTTAACAAATGGCTTCAGCTGCACTGCATGCAACCTCTGGGGATATCGACTGAAACTATAATGCAATCCCTGCTCACAGGATGTATACATTTGTTCCATTTTCTCATATTCTCTGGATCTTGCCCTCTCTCTCCCAAAGTGCAGCTTTTAAGCTTTTAAGTTTTTCGTTTAAAGGGCTCTCCCATTTGTTCCTTTATTTCTCTTTGCTGCCTTTTACACACCGCAAGGAAAATAGAAGGCAGGCAGCTGGAAAATAAGCCTTTTAAGAAAAAGAAACAAGAGGAAGAAGATGTGATAGTAAAAATGTTCTTGTTGTTTGACCATCTACAAATCTCACTTCAACCTTTTGATCTTCTTAATGTCCTTAATGTCTTAATATTATTCCCTACCAGGATGCTGCTCAAGTCCATTTACTTTTTGATGATGTCTTGAACTATGTTTTGGAGCCAAGAGTAATTATTAATGCCTTAGGACGGTGTTTTGACAGATTTAATCATGAACCTATCCTTTAATGTGAAAAAACAAAAGGTAAAAGAAAGCATGATCATTGTTAGTATTGGTACACTTTAAACTCCCATGGCTCTCAATGTCACACTCCTTCCTCTTTTCCCTATTTCTGCCTCACTTACTAGACCTCTCATTCAGCATCTCTTGTTCCATATCCATTCTTTCGCTCCATCTCCATCTCCTATTCTTTATTTTTTCTGTGCTGTCATTATCTCTCCCCCTCTCCGTGTCTGCCTCCCTCTAAATGACTGCCCATCTCAACTTCCATCCATAAGTCCTTTGTTGCTCTCTCTGCATTTCCACCTCTATCCATGGTTGATTTTATCCATTTTAGACATTGCATTGGAAAAACGTGACATTTTCTCATAAACAGTGCTTTTTTTGTTTGATTTTGTAATATTATTATATTAGTTGTATGGCTTTTTAGATTTAATGCTATGTTAAATTACAAAAAACTGTCCAGCTATTTATCTATCTCTATGTATCGCTTGCCTTTCATTGCCTCTCTGAGAGTGTGTGTCAGCGCTGGAGCTGGGATGCTGCTAGGGGAGGACAGGGTCGGCTGCGTCCGTCGGTCACACTGTATTGACAGCAGAGAGAGCCTGCGCAGCCATGCATTTGATTATCTGACCGCCCTCTCTTTTCTCTCCTGTCTTTTCTTTTCTCCGCCTCTGCTCCCAACAGCTCCAGATCAAACACACAGTGACCGAGGCCGAGATCCAGAAGCTCAAAAACAAGGTAGGAGATTAAAACTGTCAGCGTGCTGACTGGTTGTGGGCGCAAATAAAGTTGGTCAGACTTCAGACAATTTGTAAATGTATGTGGGAGTAGTGTCAGGACAACGGGGGAGGCATGGGTTCACGTTTGCTGGGGGAGCTGTAGAAATAGATCTATTTTTAGATTCAGGAATATATGTAGTTCTTTTGGAATACCTACAAATCTGAGATATCTTACAAAACAATCAAATAGCTTGCAAGAGACTGCAATAGTTGCCTTTGCAGTACCAAATTCCAAAAGTCTGTAACTGTATGTGTATTTCAGTTGTGTAACGTTCAATGTCCCGCTAAATTCTGTTCCTATATGAATTAAGTAAGAAAGTGAGAGCACCATGTAGAATTTCTGTTTATAATTTTTTCTGCAAGCTCAGTGTAAATGCATGTGTGTATGTTTACCTATCTACACTTCTGAAGGGTATCATTTCTATGCTCTGTCAAATGTCAGTGGCCTAATTTCAATTAATTCCCAAATGAATGTGCTGAGAGTTGACATGAGCAAATTCATTAGAGAAGTGGTGCCTAAAAAGCTTTTTCAGGAGTAATGATGGATCCACTTTTACAGAGAAATAAAGTGATACAGACTTTGCTCCAAAAAGACCCATTGGTCTGAACCATTTGAATATTTTTTCATTTTCATGTAGTTTTCATGTAACAGCAAAAATAACTATTAATGCTTTGGTATGAGGGACAAACTATATCATCTTGTAAAATATGAAAGCTTTTATTTTAAAACACCATATCCTTTTTGGAAAAAAAAAAACAATAGTCGAGAAGAATTCCTTACTCAATATTAGTAACATTTACTATCGTATTAAAAGTTCCCACTTTGTAACTAAAGTTGTTTGTTTGTTCCCTTCCAGCTGGCGTCGGTGGAGAGGGAGAAGCAGCGCTGGGAGAAGGAGAAGAGCCAGCTGAAGGCCAGCATCGAGGAGAACAAGGAGAGGATGTTGAAGCTGGAGAGCTACTGGATCGAAGCGCAGACCCTCTGCCACACGGTCAACGAACACCTGAAGGAGGCCCAGGCACAGTACCAAGTTTTAGAGAAGAAGTACAACAAAGCCAAGAAACTCATCAAAGACTTCCAGCAGAAGTGAGTGAGCCTGCGTTAAACCGGTCATCCTAACCTGTGAGGGAGGAATATTTTCTGAATAAAGACATTTTCCAACTTTGCCCTGTCAGATGAGGAATTTAACCACCATTTGACCTTGTTGGTTCAGTTTGAAAATAAATTACTAAAACTAATCCTGCATTCTGTAACTGAAGTCATGTGTCTAAAGCTTTCCTCATTTTGTTAGATCACAGAATGTCCCCAGACCATACTTTGAATACCACTGACCTAAACTATGCCAACCATGTCCAACCAAGAATCTTTCAGTAGAATCCATTAGGATGCACTATCACCTGTTTGAAAAACAATATGAAGACTTATGAATGATGTATTTATAGCATATTTCAGATTATTTGCGATGGTGTCCATTTTTGTTTGCCCCAAGGTCCACTCACACATCTCAAGGTCTTTACCATCAGATGGACTTAGCTCATGCCATTTCTCATGGAGATCAGTTGTCGGTGTGCAACTTTGGACAGATGGTCATACATGTAGGGGGGGGTAAAACCCTGGCTGATTTAAGCAGCCTCCTCTTTAACTTGTTTAAAGTAGCACAATTCAATTCAGCTCAGTTTTATTTATATAGCGGAGGAGATGCAGTGAGAAATCATCGTCTCCCTAACCAGGCCTGTCTCCTTGACTTGCTCAGAGAGACACTTCACAGCTTGAAATAAAACACAATTTACAAGACTATTATAACTCCTACACTTTCACAATTCCTTAAACGAGGTCA
Organism: Gadopsis marmoratus; assembly: GCA_036023855.1. Lineage (NCBI taxonomy): Eukaryota > Metazoa > Chordata > Actinopteri > Centrarchiformes > Percichthyidae > Gadopsis > Gadopsis marmoratus. The sequence continues at coordinate 41,307 of JAVQJF010017070.1, read as the reverse complement.
GTGCATCAACCCTGCCGTTAAACGTAGGCTTTAATTCATCATTTTAGATAAATTCCTTCATTATTCCTTTCACTGCCTCGCTTGCTTCAATGAGCAGAAAAGCGAATATCTACTGCATTTCCATATGTGAGGCAGAGCGGCTCTTTTTTATAGCCGTGTCAACAGTAAGAGCTGAGGTTCCATTCGTATGCAGCGCAGCCCTCCTGCTTTTCAGTGCGTTGGTCTCTTTGGTCAGTCCCATCACAGCCTCTCCTGCTCAGCTCCAGTCTGACTGCCTGTAATTGGCTCTGGGCGTGCAGGCCAAATGGAAGCTAACTGATGAAACAAATTCTCCATGCTGATCTGTGGCAGGAGGACTGAGCTGCAGAGGAGAGACAGCAAAGCTCACGGAGCAGCCATGAGGAAAACACATGAATTTAGTATACTTGGGGAGACTTGGGGTGTGTATTTTTTTTTTTTTTTAGATGTGTGAGCAGCAGGGTCAGAGTGAAATGAGTCACACTGACATCCCGAAACGGACCCGGCCCCCTTATCGCCACAGCTGAGCGCGAGGCGGACACTATCACACATGGCGACACACGCACACGAACACGAACACGAACGCGTCTTGTTCTTTTGTGTTGACACACACCTACTCAGCACAATACCATCTCCCCTCCGTCTCGTCTCTCCAGAGAGGTGGAGTTCATCCAGAAGGAGGATGTGGAGAGGAGGCGGCTGGAGGAGGCTGAGAAAGCTCACCTGGCTGAGATCCAGGGGCTGCAAGTTCGGGTAAACCAGATCATTTGAAGTTTACTGTGTCTCTCTCTATCACCTACATCCTTCTCTGTATACCTCTCTGTGTGTTTTAGTTCTTCTGTCTGTGTCTGCATGTTGGCCTCTGAAGACAACAGCAGTCCCTGAAGTGAAAATAGGCTAATGAGCACTGCAGTTCTTCTCTGTGCATAATGACCGACATCATTGGATGTTGCACATTTTATATATTTATGCATTTTCTTCCATAGCATAGGCTGTAAATGGGTATGAGAAATGAAATTCAAATCCAGTTATGAACATGATTCTGCACCACTTCTGCCACTTGGGGAAAGGTCTTCTCCTCCTTGAACAGCGACGGCACTTTTACTCTGATTCCAGGGGTCCGTGGTCAGCTCTGTTGTCAAACTCTTTATTGATTTTTTGCTTTCATGGTCTTAAAACATGACACTTGTGTTGTCTTCTGCTAACGTCTCTAGCCATGCCCCGAATTTGAACTGGCAGTCAACCCAACTGTCCTCTGCTATTATTCTGCACACTGAGCACTCATTCTGCTACTGCACTGCATTGTAAAGGGTGAATGGTGAAGTGTGACACAAGCATGAGCGGTGGGGAAATAGTATAATCTGTCATTTAAGCCAACAGCAAGAGAGAAGGGCTGTGCTTTGACTAAACTGGCATGCTGGATCAAATGTACTGTAGATTAAAATACTTCACGCGGCCAGCATTTTCAAATTGAATGAAAAGATGAATTACATGCTCCTCATCATGTATGCCATTTATTTCAGGGCTTTAAAGCAGCTGTTTTGACAGGTAAATGCCTACAGCTGATTAACATCGATCGGTTCCTCTCCCCTCTACAGATTGCAGCATTAGAGTCCGAGCTAATGCAGCTGATGAAGCAGAACGGCATCCAGGTCAACAACAACAACAACAGCAACACTGCTGAGAGGCTCAGCGCTCAGCAGCAGAGCCCTAAAAGGGCTGTGGCACAAGCCAGAGGTCTGTTTGTGAGGGGACTGGTCTCTGCCAGGATCATTATTATATTTATGATTTATGAGAGTACTTCTGCATTTTTGGAAATATTCATTTTCCTGCCGAGAGTTAGATGAGAGGGTCGATACCACAATCATGTCTGTCCAGCTAACTTAGCTTAGCATAAAGACTGAAAACGGGGGGGGAAACCACTGGCCTTGTTCTGTCCAGAGGTACCAACGTCCACCTACCAGCACCTGAAGCTCATTTGTTTAATCATTTGTACAAAAACAGATTGTAGTTTTACAGTCTCCACTGGTTTCCTAACCACCACACCTTTTAGTTTTTACACTTTGGTTTTTACAGATGAAACAAACAAAATGCCATGTGTTAATTAGTGCGCTTTAGAGGTGCTGCTAGGCAGATGTGATCAACATATCAACAGAGCCAGGCTCACTTCCACCTGTTCCCAGTCTTTGCACTAAGCTAACAGTCTCCTGGCTCTAGCTTCATATTGAACAGACAGACATGACATTAGTTCTGAGTTTTCCATTTTACTCTCAGCAAGAAAGCAAATAAGTGTTTTTTCCCAAAATGTCGAACTATTCATTTAATGACTGAAGTGGTGGCTCAAATAGAAGAGTCAGCGATAACACAAAAGTCACATCTGCATTTCCTCATATTTCTGTCCGATATGTGGTCTTAAATAAACTTTCAAACTTTACCTACTGCATTAAATAAAGTATCTGCTAAGTAGCTAGAATTATTTATGTCCCTAAGATGCAATTCAACCTTTCTGTTTTTTGCCCCTGCAGTTTATTGACTCTTGCCCCGTGAAGAGTTCATGTTTGTTGTAAACTTAAACTCTTAGCCACACACACACACAGAGTGAAGCCCAGATTCTTTAACACACACATCCTCCTCTTCTCCGCTGTCTTAACCTTCACTCGCTTTCCCTTTGACTGTAGCTTAACTTTGGACCGCCGCAAACAAAAGCAAACTCTTTTGAGCACACCTGCCTGGCTTTGTTCTCCTCAAGTCTTTTTAAGCGCCGCTGGCTTCAATTCCGTGGCTGCATCTGTTGGAACAGAGAGCGCACGCAGAAGTGCCATATCTGATGCTGTATGGTGCAGACGGGATAACAGAGTGATTGGATCTGCACTGAACCAAATGACACAGCCCATTAGGCAGTATTAAAAAAGGTGGATTGAGGGAGACGGCTGGAACAGGATGTGAAGGAAAGAGAGAGAGAGAGCATGTGGGAGGAGAAGACAGAATCTGCAGAAATTATCTTTCAAATATAAATAATTTGGGTCTTTGTCTCATCTGACAGCATCTCCGTGTGCACTCAGGGTATGAGAAGAAAAATGATAATTGCCTGCCTAATTAATAGTGTTACTTTTGAGGAAAGATTTGATACTTTAACTAATTTGACATTTTTAATAGACCAGAACACTGGGACCAGGCCAAATTAAGTGCCTCTTAATAAGACTGAAACAAAAGAAAACATGCATTTGTTGTTTTTCTCCATTAAGTATGTGCAGTGTATGGTATATTTTTTGTCGAGTTAAATCACAGTTGTTTTTGCGCTCGCTTTTCTTTGCGTGTGTGTGTGTGTGTGTGTATGTGTGTGCATCTGTGACAGTAGACCTGAGGCAGGGCTCTTCCCACACACCCAGCAAACAGAAGAGCTGCAGAGGAGTCGCCAGAGACAGCATCAGCTCCGCAGAAGGGGAGGTTTGTATTAAAACACACACACACACACACACCTGCACATTTTCAGTGACCAACACATTTCAAACATCTGTTAAAATGTCAACCAGATGTGATGTGGACATATAAAATAAGATCTATTAATCTCATTAGGCCAGTCTTGCATTTAATATTTTTAATATATTATTAATTTCACCACAGGGTGTGGCGTGTTTAACCCCTGTCCATTCCACTTTATTCCTTTTAACAGATTAATTGCTGTGCATTGCTCTGCGGCACTAACTGATTCTGTCACAGCTTATTGTCTCTCCCAGAGTGATAATAACAGCCACAGTCTTTTTCTGGATGAAAGGCTCTTGCCTGGCTAATGCTGTCTCTTGGCTCTGCTAGAGCAGGACTGAGTTCAGATCATCGGATAAACATCTCGAGAAGTGGATCAGAATTGGCAGGAACACAGACAGACATCAGGCAGTCAGGCTTTCAGGGGGAAAGAGGGCTAGCAATTAAAAGTAATAGACAACTACAAACAGCAAAATAGAGGTCAAGAAAGAAAACTTGGAAATTGATTATTATGTCACATTTTATTTTGATCCAGTTTATTATATATATGTGTGTGTCTGTGTGTGTGTGTATATATATATATATATATATGTGTGTGTGTGTGTTATATGTCCTATCCTTTTTTTCTTACTTCTTAATTTATTTTCTACTGTTTAACAGTGTTATTATTTTTTACTTTGTTTTTGTGTGTGTGTGTGTGTGTGTGTGTATGATGTGTGTGACTATTTCTGGGCCTTTGCTTTCCGCTCTTTCAAATTTTATTAATTTTCTTTCCGTCTTAATTCTCTCTCTCGTTATCTTTTCCATTCTCCTCCTTTCGCTTCATCTTTCCTTCTCTTTATGTCCCTGTCTGTCTTCAGGTCCCAGAGGATCCCGGCAGTCCAGCACACATTTGTTCCGGTTCGATCCGTAGCGTGGCCTCATCTTGTGATGGAGGAGCTGCAGTCCTCAGGGCCCCCGGCAGTGCAGAATGTTCCCACATAGGAACACTGCACCTGCCGTCCAACCCAGGGGCCCTCCCGGACGGTTAGTACACCTGTACCCTCGCTACATCCCATAACGAGGGATCAAATGGTCACCAATACATCTGTAACTATATCTACTGATGGAGTTGCCCTGCAACAGTCTAATTTCCAAATATCTCTTATGATCATATTTCTGTTTTTGCTGTGTAAGCTCATCACTAGAAGTGACCTCTGTCTTTGTGATCACAGGTTCTCAGTCTCCTGCCATGTCAAATCCCTCTCACAGTCTGGAGGAACACAGACAAGCTGTGGACCCTGGGTAATATGACAAATGGTGTAATGACGTTTTTTTGTTTTGAGTTTTGCACGTACCAACTAACAAAGCGTTTCAGATGTGATATGCAGGAGAAACAGATTTATTCATTTGTCAGTTTTTTGTGATCATTTGGCACAAAATGTGATTAATTTAGTTCCCTGTAAAAGCATTTAAAAAGCATTTTTTCTGCATATTTGTTTTAAAAAAAAATATCAGGATTAGGAATGTAATCCGTTATTTTAAAGGATTGATATGGTCAGAGTGGTACCAGTGATGAGGAAATATAACGAGACAAGATGGGTGACATGTTTACATTCAATGTTCGACAGAATACACAGAAAGTGTTTAGTGCGTCAGCACTGAATAATTCCTGCAAATGTAATTAGAAATGACAAACAAAGTGTTAGTAGTTAAGTTTATTTTAAGACCACAGTTAAACAAAGCACCACAAAGACTCTCTAGAATGTAGTTGCAGTCTAAATCTGTTTACATCTTTTTGCCAATCAAACTGCATCTTCTCACCCTGCCTTTGGTCCGTTCAGGTCCTCCCTCAGGAAAACTAAAGTGAAGGACAAAGATCCCAGAGCCTCACCTGCAAACAGGTAAATAATAACTGCATCACAGTTCCAATGTTATTTTCCTTCTCTGGATTTAACTGATGAATGATACGTCGTGGGACACTTTCCTAAATGAGTCCAGGCTAAGAAACTGTTTATGAAGGTATGGTACAATAAACGTCTCCGTCCCTTCTTTTCTTCTCTCTCAGCTCCACTGAGCCGTCAGCAGAGGACAGTCCAGAGAAACTCAAGGCCAAGTTAAATGAGGTTTGGCAAAAATAAACACTCACTTTACAGACACTTTACAGTGAGGACATGTTTTACACTCTATAATGTAATTATAAATCCTGTCAGAGCAGGATTTTTGCCTGACCCATATACTGATACTTATTGTAAGTTTGATGACGACGGCGATCTATCATGTTATTTCTGTTGAACAGACCTCCCTAGCATGGCCCCACTTCTTCTCCTATTCATATTACTTGGTATTGTATTATTTTGTGTTTTGTCCAATTATACCTCAATCCACTGAAATGACAATGAGTTGGTAACGCTAAGAGGTAAACGGAGCAATTATTACACTACAATCATGGAAATGCATAATTGCATTGTTAATTACAAGAAAATCAATGAGTAGGCCTACATAATCTTAAATAACTCTTTTAATCTTAACCATGTCTTCAGAGACACTGTAAAAAATTCCATTTTAGCAATTGTATGATCTGTAGTAGTATTAAATCCCAGTTTTGTGGTAAAAATCTGTTCTCAAGTGCAAATCAGTTGGTTTCTTAATGCATCTTAAATCAGTTGAATGTCATGCTGATACAATACGATTAAAGTTGTTACCATGGACATTTGTTGCAGTGTGTGAACGGTTTCTAACCATGTGTTAATATCAGATGCAGTTATCACAGGACTGAAAAGGAGATTATTTTTTGATTCTGCACCAACCCAGTTGGTTTCTTTCTCCACGAACATGCTCTCAGCCTAAGACAAGTTAGAAGATAAATCACTGCAGAATCGATGTACATTAATGGTTATGTGGAACTTTTAAGCAATAATTCAGTCCAGAAAGCTTAAATTCTGAACCTGAGAGATTAGTCTTGTTTTTACCTCAAACAGTACTGAGATTTAAAAAAAAAAACTCCCTCAAGCTACAGCATATAGCTGAATACAAGACAAAGCTCTACACTTTTAGACTCAAAATCTTATATAAATTTAGTGTTACACTCAATAAATCTGTCTTTTACTCAGAGGACTAATGGAAGTAGAAAAGGAGGCATAACATTTGCTCTGTAAAAAACTATTGCTCTATTTGTTAGTTAAATCTTCATGTTTTGTCCTTCATCTCATGGAGACTCACAGCCAAATCTTTCTACAGATCAAGTGCTGCATCTACTTCCCTCCTCCCGATATTTCTCAGCAGCAGCTCGTCCCTGGATGTTTGAGCACAGTTCTTGGATCTTAATTCCATAAATGTCTGCGCTCTCGCACACTCACAAGGACACAGAGAGAGATTTCTGGAGTTTAGCATCCAGCTACATCATTTCTAACCACTAATCACATTCACAGTATGTGCTATAATGGAACATGTCAAAAATGAGGGACACTACTCCGCCTTCTTACAGTGTGTCAAACTGCTTAAATATATGTACTTTTTATTGACTGTAAAATATTAAGAAGAAGCACATCAAACGTGCTCAGTTGAAAAGTCTTAATTTTCTTTGTCTATTCACTCCTCATCCAGTCTCTCTGTTTAAGAAATAGAAATAGAGAAGTCCTCCGTCTAATCAACTAACTTCAGCCTCAGGGAGAGAGTGTCTTGGCTCTCGCCACCAGTCTTGTAAGTGTTGTTGTTGATCTCTCAGGGACCTGCTTTGAGCGATGAGCTGAGTACCAGCAGCAGCAGCTCAGTGGAGATCAGCGGCCTGCTGAGTGAAGCCAAGATGTCAGGATGCCCACACACCCTGGTGCTTTCCTCAGATGAGGTACACACACACACACAAATTTACAATATTTTCTTTTTTTTTTATGGAAGTTCAATATGGGACAAAGTGACAATAGTTTGCTAGATGAAATGCAGTATCAGAAAGGTTAAACAAATACAATACACACACCTCCAAATTGATCATTTAAAAAACTAACAGATCCCAACTTTGTAAAACTGTAGGCATTTGTCACTTCATTCATTTAAGGATAGATTTAAATCGAAACAACAGCTGAAATGCTCACAATTCACCGTTTTTTTAATTATTTTCCTTATTGTCTTCATGGATTTCTCTGACAGAAAAAACATGATCCCTACAGGGAGCAGCTTCTCTCATATTCCTCTGGCAGAAAACAGCTATCTAAAAATCAATTCTCCAGTTTTGGCTCATTGTATTCAAATGCTGGTCTAGGCTTCTCTAGTGGAAACCAAATAGTTTTTCTCTGTTAACAACCCAGTCATCTTCTGTTGTTTTCACTGCTGCCATGTTTAGAGTCTGGATATGATAGATGATGAGGTGAGACTGAGACTGCGAACCTCCAGATGCTTGTGTTTTACTGCATGCATGTGTCTAGAAGGCATTTCTCTCATTCTCACACGATTCATGGGGAAGATTTTTCTGTGCATGTCCCACAGCGTAATATGTGTTGCTGCAGAGTATAGTTGTCACTTGGGAAATGTGTTGTTGATTTAATCTAATCTCATTAAGCATTAATTTTCAGCATTCTATAAAAGATTTCAGTGCATGGTTGAATACTGTGTGTTAGAGTTGGAAACTTTTACATCTGCTTCATTCTCTTGGTCCCCGTCTGTCTGTCTGTCTGTCTCTCTCTCCCTGTTGTATATGTTCAGATCCTAGATGAGGGACAGTTTTCGAAGCAGTCGTGGCAGAACCGCAGTATCACAGAGTGGACCTCCCAGCAAGTGGCCCACTGGCTCATGGGCCTCAACTTGGAGCACCATATCCCAGAATTCACTGCCCAAAACATAGATGGAGAACAGCTGCTACAGCTGGAGAGCACTGAGCTCAAGGTGACTAAAAAGTTCAGGCTTTTCAAACATATACTGCGCATACATTGTGCTCGCATACATATGTCCTAGAGAGTGCAATGACAAGTTTATTTTTCAACTGTAAAAGGCCCCACTCAGGACATGTCATGGTCACATTTCTTTAAAAAACAAATATTTGTTTGTAATTTAAAAGAAACCCACATCAGCAGATATATTGTTAACTGATTTTTTTAAACTCTCCGTGTTTGTGCGTGATCCTTGTTTTCAGGCCCTTGGAGTTGCTTCTTCCCGGGACCGTGCTCTGATCAAGCAAAAGATCAAAGACCTAGTGATGGAGAAGGCCAAGAGGAACCGAGAGAAAGTGGAGAAACAGTGCGAGAAGCTACGGAAGCGAGAGCTGGAGCAGCAGCAGAAAGAGGCGCGCAAAGAGAGCGAGGCAGAGTGAAGTGGATTATTAGATCACCTCCTGCTTTACTGTAGCACCACACCAAGTAGCATCTCGAGGAACAGAACGTCAGTAGGCCCCACACATGAAGCCTGAGGGACACCTACTCAGTAGTTCAATAGTTCTCAGCGGTGGACACCCAAACTTCGGAGATTGTTGAGTGACTTTTTCACCAAGCAAATTAAACCAAAATGAGCAGTTGGTTAATAGGATGCTGCCCGGTTCATTCGCCTCATTTTACACCCATCCTGTGTTTTTAGTCATTTAAGAATTTACTCAGTTCTCTTTAGTTTGCTGTTTATTGCTGTAAATGTGTTTTATTTATTCAAATCCAGAATAAGTCTGTGAAAATGACATTTAGACATAATGACCATGTACATGTACAGAGATACAGATAAAAGTATGTCTGACGTGCCATTTTGATAGACTTACGTATGTCCTGTTCATACACATAGATTAGTGGAATCGTTTTTAGGAAGCACATACAGGTCAGGCCTGTGTGGTGGAATATGTGAGGCACTACTCGTCTCCCACCACTGGGTGTCCCCATGCTGCTTACTTTCACTACTGAAGGAGTCTCAACTGTGGAACTGAAGTGGGAACCAAGTTTCATTGGAGAAACCAACTCTCAGTACCTGCAAGAACACTGGAAGTGCAAACACTGTAAATTGAACCTCTACTAGCTTGTCCAATGCTCCTCACTGTACGTATGTACCATACTAAAGCAGTTAAAGTATGAATGACAAGGACATACTGTACTCACTGGACTGATTCTAATGGAGACTTCAGGTACAATGTAATCATGAAATTTGTAACTTAGCAAACCCATACCACAAAGACATACACTTAAAATGACACTTCCTGCTTATATGCATAATGTTGATTTGACTCTGCTTGTAAACTGCTTTTGACCTTGTTTTATATTCTCTCTAAATAACAAAGTAATACCCCGCCGCTGCCTTTAGAAATTCTAGAGTAGTAGAATTTTTCTGATCTCTGCCCGCTTCTGTGTGAGTGTCGAAACACATGCAGTAGACTGAACATTTCTAATTGTTTCTGTCATAAAAGGTACACGTCAAAGTTCACCATGCAAATGACTTTGGAATATTCTGAATTAATATGTAGGAATGCTGCCATATAGGTGGGTCATCTCTGTGATCAAGGACAGATGCAGTGAGTCCAGAAATTGTCTTAAAGATGTACCTGATACTACTGACGTTACACTGGAAATTGCACCTGATAGATGCAATATAGTTTTAATTGTCTTGTGAAACCTCTTCAGTAAGACTTAAAACATTTTGATTTACTTCTTAGATAAAAAGAAAACAACTTTGAAATTAGATTGTATTTTATGCAATTCTTGTTTTAGGATTATGACACTCAATGAGAGACATGTGCCCTGTGTTACTTCTTTATCATTCCCAAGAATCATTCCGTAAGTTTACATTAAATATACAGTAGAGACGCCAGTGTCACCGTGATAGAGATGAAGGCAGCTGTGGTTACGATTCCCTTTTGTCTGAAGGGGTCCTTCCTGGTGCACTGTTAACAAGTTAAGAAGAAGATGAATAGCAGTGGTTGCAGATACCTCCATGCAATGCCAGAGTAATACAGGTATCACTGATTCTTTAATGTTATTATTTATTTATTTCTGTATTTAAGGATGCAACTCACTGTTTATGATAACTTATACAAAATAAGAGTATTATTAACACCCAATCATAGATTATCCAGAATTGTATGATTACATCGTATTGCCAAAACACAATTTAAACTGTTCATTAAAAGTGATTTTAGAATTACATGGTTGTCATGAAATGAAGGATTTAAAGTTTGGAAACACAGTAATACTCTCCCATCGTACTTGTGGTGTTCCTCTAATACAACCATAATGCTGCTCCAGTGCTACTCCAATAAACTGCTCATGATGTGTTCTCATGAAATGTTTGTAACAGTTCAACCTTTCTGTGAATACCCCCCCCCCCCCACCCCACCCCACACGCCACCTCTAAAGTCAGTCAGCCGACTGCACCCTTTTGTATGAATAGTAAAACACTGAAAGCAATACGCTGTAAGGATCCTAAAGAAGCCTTGTTTTCTATTATGTCAGTGTGTGTGCACTGTTTTTCTGAGGGCTGAGGAGGCTACAAGGTCACACCTGAGGCCAAAATGTGATTGCAGATCTTTTCTATGTGCTTGACTGAGCAAGCCTGCCTGGCATGAGGAAACTGACGTGTGGATGAGACCCTGGTGCTCCTGGCAGGCGAAAACGCAAACGTTCGAGTCATGCTCGGAAGGGTTTGTCTTTTTCGTGTACATAAAGAGCAAAAGATAATCACCACACACCGCTAGTCATGCTTTCACTCTTTTAAAAAAAAAAAGATGTGCTTTTTCCCCTCCTTGTTTTTGTCATTACCTTGCTCTCTTTAACGCATTCTGAAACGTTTGAAAGGGCAGCTACCTGTCACACTGAATAAAATGTGCAGTCACTGTCCATAGTTTGTTTTTCTTTCTTTTTTTTTCTGACTTCCTCTACTGTACATAGTTTGTTCATTTACTACCCTAGAGACAGAAATCTGTGTCCCATGCAGCCAGACTGCAAAATTCATGTTATGACTGTCTATGATTGTTCCTTTCTAATTATTCTATCTAGAATTTCTCATGGTAAACCTGATTTGACAAGGAGTCATAGTAGATACATATTAGTATTAGATAGATCATAAGATACAAGAATTGAAGAGAATAAGTTGCTTTCTTTCTGAAACCTTTGCCATCCCCATGCCATGTTCACATACCCTGTTATTTCTACCATGTGACCATTCACTGCCTAATACCTTTCTCTCAGTGGACATCTGAGCAGACTGGCTGGCCTAGAGTCATCTGTAGCTCTCCAGTTCCTCCCTCTCTCCTTTCTATTTATATTCAGCCTAATTTCACTCCAGGGCTGTTATTCTCCCAACTGACGACTCCCTACGTGACTACAACTGTTGCCCCACTTCTACTACTTAATTTTCATCTTCCTTCATCATTTACCTCCCATATCTGATGGCTGAGCTTATGGATGCCTTCCAGTGTGCGTATGGTTGACACCTTCATTGCCGCCAGTTGTGCGTCTGTTTCCAATCTCCTCCATGCTGCGTGGAGAACGTTAGTGTCCGAGCCGGCTGGTTTGGCAGTGCCATACGAGGAGCGAGGTCCTCCTTTTAGGGAGTTCATGGAGGAGTTGAGCCCCAGACAACTGGCTGTCAAGCAACTGAAGCAACACTTCCTGGACGCCCTGCAGGCCAACAATGTCCATGAGGTCCTGCAGATTCTGCACACCGGGAAACTAGACATTGACACTGTGCTGGAGGTGGAGGACCCCAGCATGGTACTGGCCTCATACAAACAAGGTGAGCAGGAAGCAGGATAAGCTTGATCCACATTTCACAATAAAACAAACGGTGATATGCAGCATGTTTGCCATATTATATCGAGTGTTCAGGCCCGGAAAGAGGAACTATCATGTGGCTCTAAATTCAGTGAGTATCCAGAGTAAATGACAAGACTGTGAGAGATTACAAATAGATCGTAAAGACCCCCTGAATATCATAGTTGCATAATTTGTTCTGTAGATTTTCCACTAGGTGGAGCCAAATCCCCATGGATCATTTAAACATACTGCCATTATGAGAAGTAAATCTACTGTGAGTCAGAAACAATAACGTAAGCACCTTTGACCTTCACCTTTAAAGCCCCTGAAAACATTTTTCAAGTGTTTCTCTATAACCTTAAATATTCACAATCATTTATTATATCATATTATGATTACCTATTTATTGAGTTGACGTGACATCACTTTCTTTTCTAACTGGACCGCTCCCATTTCAAACCAGTAAGAAAAGCACAGAGCTAAAACAGAAATCTGTCACATGAAATAACCATAATTGTAACATCACACATTTGGGTGCTGATTGAGAAAATGGGTTTACAGAGCCTTTAAACGCTTTTGGTTCTCTCTACAGGTTATTGGCTCCCAGGCTACAAACTGGAGAAGTCCTGGGCGATGGGTATTCATGTATGTGTGATGTACAATGCTCTGGAAACTGCACTGGTGCTCCTTCAGGAAGGTGCAGCCATCAACCGGATGCCCAATGGGAAGACGCCGCTGCATGTGGCCTGCGAGGTCTCCAATGGCGACTGTGTTGCCTTGCTCTTGGCTCAAGGGGCAAAGGTCAACAGCGTGTCACTGAGCGGACACACACCATTGCACTACTGCATCACCAGGGAGTCTGTGGACTGTGCCAAGCAGCTCATCCTCAAAGGTCAGGAGGGAAGGATGCATGGATAGACGGATATATTAACAGATTTAATTTTTTATTTGATTGAATTTGCAAATGCAGACAGTGTAGAAGCATTCAAAACAACAAAATAAGCTTTGCTTTTTCTCCATGAAGGTGCAAAAGTCAATATCCCAAGTGACAACAATGATGAGGACACACCTTTACATACAGCAGCCAGATTCGGCATCCCAGAGCTGGCGGCTCTCTACTTGGCTCACGGAGCATCTGTGAATGCAACCAACTCTCTCCAGGAGACTCCCCTGATGACTACAACCTTCTGGGGCTTTGACTCTAAGGAGCAGATCTACAGCCAAGACCACCATATTGTCTGTCGCCTCCTTCTAGACCACCAGGCAGGTGAGTGTTTGGACCAGCTGATATTGTCGTTGCTGTGCACAGTGGAGGCTTTGAGGCTCATTTTCTACAACATTTCCCTTCTGTTCCAGATCCGAACCTCAAAGAAGAGGACCATAAAACCGCTCTTCACAAGGCAGCCTGGAACTGTGATCACGTCCTGATGCAGATGCTGCTGGAGGCCGGAGCAGATACACGAGCAATGGACATCAATGGCTGTGCCCCCATCCAGTATCTCCTCAAAGTGACTGGTGTCAGGCCTATGGCCATACCTGAGCTCTGCTATCAGCTGCTGCTCAACTATAACGCAGCACGGATCTATCCACCCCAGTTCCACAAGGTACAGAGATATGGCCTGATTGTTGTTAGATGAAATTATATATATATAGTTAGATACATCTAAATACTATCGCTTTCAGTCACTTAATTATGACTATAGCTTTCGACCAGGAGAAGATGTCATCAGGTGACTTTCCTCAACCTGAACTGGGAACATCTAGGATTGCCACCCTGCACTGTTGGACTAGGTACTGGTACTTGGTGACTATCCTTTCCGAGGCCTCTTCGTATCCGTCTTCCCACGGGACTGTCAGCTCGATCAGGATTATCTTCTTCACCTCTTCTGACCATATGACCATGTCAGGCCTCAGGGATGTTTGGACGACCTGGGAAAAGTGTAATTTCTTTCCCAGGTCCACCCTCATCTTTAATGATTGTGCCACCAGCAGGAGGCTCATCTTGGTTTTATTTAAGGATGGTGGGTGAGGGTGGCTTCTCCCCTTCCCTGACGAACTGGATGGATGGGCCTCATGTTTTTTCCCCTTTCCTGCTCTATGATGTCTTCCAGCACTCTGAGGATATTATTGTGGCGCCATCTGTATCTCCCCTAGCTAAGTGCAGTCTTGAACCCCGCCAGTATGTGCGCCAAACGTGCCTCTCCCTGTCCATAGCTTGCAAAATGGATCCTCCGTCACGCCCCCCCTATAAAGGTTTGTTGGCATTGGAAGAGTGCCGTACACTTATTGTAGCAGGAATGAGATGCAAAAGACCTCCAATCTCCAGAGTTCACACCATGTGATCTTTTGCTTTGGTAGGTCCCACTTTGTCCAGACTCCTTGTGACCGTAGTTCCACAGCCCTTGATCTACGTCTTTCCTGTGCCAGGTCTCGTACCTCAGCTTGGATCATGTCTCACCTCTGTCTTGGGTCTGCTTTTCCCCATTGCTGAAAGTGGGTGATTCTGAGCCCTTGCCTCCCCATGCACGGGTTCCCGATGATGTCTTTCAGCTTCAGTGTGCTTTCTGCCTGGGCCACTGATGCGTCCGCAGCCCACTTGCGTCCTGATCTTGTGGCGACACCTGCTCCTCTGACCTTTTCGTTGCTAGAGTTTTTGTGCATCATCACAGCCCTGCATTTTGCTGTCATAGATACAGTATCTATGACAGGATTCTTGTGCTGTATAATGTCATGCTGTGTGTTGTTCTGTGCAGGTGCTGCAGTCCTGCCATGACTACCCCAGAGCAGTAGAAATCCTGGTCAACACCTATGAACGTTTAAAGCCCACAAATAAGTGGAGAGCTGCCATTCCTGACGACTGCTACAAGGTAGTAACAGGATCTGTTGTGAAGTGTGTGTTCAATGTAGAATCAAGTAAGTAGTAAAGCGCATCACTACTATACAGTACATGTGAATGGTAAAAAAACAAACACATTCCTAAACGTATACTATACATATACTATCCATAAACTTATAATACTACAATGTTACCTGTTTTTCTTTGCTTCCTCAGCGACATAAAGACTTCTACGACTCTTTATTTGCTGTCTGCACCAACACTCCTCGCAGCCTGCTTCACCTGACCAGATGTGCCATCAGAGCCAACCTGAGTGGGTTCTGCCACAGAGGTGTAGCACAGCTGCCCCTGCCACCTCCCATGAAGAAATATTTATTACTGGAACCTGAAGGGATACTATACTGATGAAGTACTGCCTGGTGGCACTAGCAGGTGTGCCTTTTTATATCTTTGCCATGCATACCATTCACAGAGGCTTTTGTCTGGAACATAAGAAATCCCTCTTTTGTGTTTGACAGCACATTAGAAATAATATCATTACAATAAAACTGACTTATGAAGTTGGTTTGAGGCTGAACATGATAAGAGGATGTCATTCAACTAATTACACATTTTGAATCAATTGACTGTTCAACCAAACATATGCAGAGGTTTTGACGGACAGGTGAGAAAGTGGGAATTTACTGATTTTTGTCCCATCCCCACAACCTCTCTTTCTGCAATCCTTGTAATATTTATATCTTTCACCTTCTACAGAGGCCTTATTTGTTTCTTTTAAACATGACATGAGTGCCAGTAAATATCATTTGTCTTTTTTACAGTTGTTTCCCACCAACTTGTCTCTCTATTCCAGCGCTGCCTCATAGTTCAGAGGATCCCAATCTACCTGGCAACCTGCCTTAATGCTCCCTCTCAAGCGCATGCTGTCACGGTACTTCACTATTTGCAGAACAAACACTTGACAAAGCCCTACACAACAAGTGCTTGATTTTCCAGTGGATTGCATATGAAGCCATGTACATGGACCTTTTGTTTTGTTTGCCAGAAATGCATACTAAACAACACAGCACCAGGAAGCACAAATTATGTATATATATATATATATATATATATATACAGAGAGAGAGAGAGAGGTCACATTGCAAAAACAGATTTTAACGTAATACCCTTGTCAAGTTTTTCCAAGTTTCATAAGAATGTCGACCTTAAGTCAACTCAGGATGTTATCTTTGAACTGCTTTTTATCCTGACTTTCAAATGTACTTTCAGCAGTAAATGCACTGTTAGAGGAAGACCACTTTGAAAAGTCTCAAGTAGACCTTTAATTCTGTACGGAGTGTGACCTGGGCCAATCATCCCAGTCACAACAGCATGCTGTAATGGTGTGAGCATCTCTGTCTATTTTATCCCGGTGTTAAGGCTAATTTACCACGGGGAGATAATGCCAGTGTACTACAGAGGGAAGCACTCACGAGACTGAGGATGCCGCCTGGAGAGAGAGGCGCTGCTGAGCTTATTAGAGTCTTTGTTGAAGAGGAGAAAGAGAAGAAAATGAACCGGCAGCCCCAGGAAACATTAAGATTAAGGCAGCTCAGCATTCAATAATGGAAGCTGGATTGGAATGGGTGAAAGGAAATGGAGCTTATCAGTATCCACAGATTGCAAACATGAATATTAAAATGTTACTAAAAAGGTATGACGAAGACAAATGATAGCAAACATTTCAAAAAATGATCAAGGAAATGTCTGAGTGAGTTTTATTCTAAATATTTGCAGTCTCCACATTCTTTGCATTGTTCCAAATGCAATGTTACGTCGTCACATACAAAGTAATTAAATGCCACTTAGCTCAGTGACCTCGCTGTCTTACAACAGCTGTTTGTAACTGTGGTGTAATCACTCTAAACTTTATGGAAGTCCATAGGTCATACAGATAAACAGGTGTGTCTATGCTCCTAAATCAAAGACTGATTTATTTTCTGTAAACAGTACATATAGATGTTTGTTGGCAAAAAATTTGCAAAACCATGTGCAACTTTTTACATGTGAAGCAAACTCATACTGCAGCTTTTAGTCCCACTGTCACGTCAGTTTGAAAGCAAACATGTCCTCAGTCTAATAAGTAATCAAATAATGTCAATAGTAAAGTAATCTTGACTTTGCTCCCTACCATTGGTGGTTCTATGGGTTTGTGTAGCTCTACTGTATATTTAAACATACATGATCTAATTTGGACACTTGTACATGTATGAGTGCTAGGGGATGATCGTAAGGCAGGTAGGTGGTCTTAAATGAATTTTCAGAGAAACTCTGCAAAGCCCACAGCTTAAGCTAAAACAACACAAGGGTAAGATGCAGTTCCAATATTTACTTCCTTACATTAGCATAAGTGAAGATTAGGTCAATTGTGTCTTCACACTTCTTTTGTTTGACATTTCAATGAAAGCCTAGAGCAAAGTGAAGCGATCCAAATGAAACTGTGGTAGCTCTGTTGGGCTGTACGTGCACCAGACATCTTCTGTAGAGGGAACATTGCCTGGATGACTAAAGGGTCGGACCAGACTCCCTGAGCTCTTAAAATAAACTTGTAAAAGTCAGGCAGAGAGAGAGATTACATTCTTAAATCACACATTATAATAACGGGAAGGAGAAAACAAGTTTCACATTTAATTGAATTGCAATGATCTTATTTTTATTCTGTTGTCTGTGAGAATGAGCTTGTATAATGCTGTATTTGTATTGCTGCCATGACAATAATGACTCAATGAACTGGGAAACAGAATTGAAAGAGACAGAGAAAATTAACACAACCAGAATAGAGCGTGACATGTGGACACACTACTGAAAGGGGGGGGAACAGAGCAGGACAGCCTGTTCCCAGCCCCTATTGGCAGCTGGCCACAAAAAGCCACTGGACTGTGTCAGCAATGGTGACAAACAAGAGCAAAGTCTCCTAAAACAGGCTGTGGACAGAGAGTAGGCAGTCAGGGGGACAATGAGGCAATTTCCAGATGCACATACATAACGCACTAGGAACAGTTTCATTTCTTATTACAGATCTTTCTGATCCTACCTTCTGTGATATCATGAAATTCCTTCATGTTACATAACTGTATTGGTCACTTAATAGCAGATAACACATTGACATGAGATTTTTATTATCCACATCCACTGGTCCTTTTAGTGTTGAACCATGACATCAGTACACTAACACTTGGCCTTTAATGGTGATATTTATACAGTATAACATGTGAACATGTCAGAGACAGTTCACAAATCACAAAGATCAAAAATGTAATTTTAATCAACAGGTTTTCAAGGCAAAGCTAAACACTTCTAACTTGGAAAATACTGAATTGAGTAGTACAGTGCATGAATGTATGACTGGAATATGGTATAAAATAATTTAATTACAGTTGAGGGAATATCTATTCGATCAAGACAGCTTACATATATTGCATCCGTCTGTGATGTTCCTATTAGTCTGCTACACTTAACTCAGTGACGTCTCATCCTAACATGCTACACTAATATTAGAATGATGGCTTACATGACAGAAAGCTAGTTTACTGCAGTGCAACATTTAACATTTGAAACAGGCCTTCACACCCTCTAAATTGAGCCACAAATGCATCATTACAAAACACTTGAGGTGAAATTACCAAATGACCTTCAACATGCAGAGATAAACTGTGTAGTTGTAGACAATTCATTCTTAGAAAACACTGAAAATCTTCTTGGAAAACCCTTAAAAAGAGTTTAACTCTCACCAGTTTCAACAGAGGAAAATTATTGTGACACTTGAGGTTAACTTAAATTATTACAATCAAAATACTATGTTTTAACAATTCCTCTTCTTCTGAAAAGGCTCGTGTCATTTTGCTCGATGGAACCCCATAGCATACCATATTATCTCAATATTCACAATAATGCAACTTTATAAAAAGTTTTCAGCTTGCATGTATTGAAGGCTAAGGCACAATGTAGCACTGACAAGCAGAATCCTCCATTAACCACATCTTGTTCACATTTCATATTGAAGCTAAAGGACTTCAAATAGAGCAATTGATTTTACACTGATGTCAGCAAAGCAAAGATAAATACATTTTACACCACGCATAACCAGTCAGTCACTCTTGTTATAGTGTCTCCGAAGGGCTGCAGTTGTAGGAGAACTGCAACGAAATGCAGACGTTGTGTGTGTGTGTGTGTGAGGCAATGCTGCAAGCTAAGTAGGACTGAAATGCCTTCGCGAACAAATGTGGACGAACGGACTTTGCTCCCTTTGTGTTTATGCTGGAGTGACTGAACATGTTCCCATTCTGTTTAACTGAAGTGACTCAACTGTAGCTGGCTCTGGCTGGGTGTTTCCCATTTAACCTAATGCAAAAACACAACTTTACACAGTAATCTAATTAACCAAAGAGCATTTACCAGCTTTTAATAGTGTGAAATGAAACATTTTGAAAGAAAACACAAACAAACTCAAACAGCTAGTGGACTTGTTTCACAGTGTAACCTTGTTATTACGACTAAATAACTAAAAGGTTAGTGTAATGAGTGAGGCAAAGGGAAATTAATACTTGGCTTTCCATTAGTATTAGAAAAACCTGTAATCACCATACAGTATAATAAATTGCCTGCAGGCTGGCAGTAATAATTGCAGCTGCGTTTATCTGAATCCGAAGGGTTTTCTCCATCTAGGTTTCTCTTTTGTGTGAAGCAGGAATCCACATTGCACAAGTCCAGGTCCAACAACATGCTGACTGCATTTGGTGCCTTCTCCCACTTACATTTCTTCCAACATGGACCCTCTTCTTCTTAATGCTATTATTATTTTATTCAAACTAGTTTAGAGTGTCCTGCACTTCCTCCCCCAGTTCACCATCACTGAGTATCCTCATATTTGCCCAGTTTCTTTGGATCCTTTCTGGGCAGGCACCAGTCATCCGCCTCTATGGTCGCCTGGTAATGCCGTAAGGCTGACTTGTTGAAAACAGGAAGTCTCTCCACTGACTCTGAGGACAAGGCCTGTGATACAGAACAGGGAACTTATTAGTCTGGGGTCAGATCCAGATTGTTTCTCATTGGGCTTTTCTACAAAGTCTAATCTGTGCTTGATTAAAATTCTGTACACTGTTTACGTAGAGACAGCAACCACCACTCAGTTAATACAGCATGTGTAGTCGACAGTATATGCGAACTCTGCACCAAATTGGCTATTTGTGATATAGTCAAGTCATAGTGAGTGAAGGCAGTGCCGTACTCACCTTCAAGTATATGACAGCTGAGGTGCCGTAGCCCTCCATAGAGTAGAGCTGCAGGTCTCCCTGGAAATACTTGGCATAGAGACGGGAGATGGGCAGGCCATAGCCAAACCCAGCCTGAAGGAAGGAAAAATAGCACCATCACTTACACTATCAATACAGATGAGCCAATCTGGGCCAGTTGCTAAAATATTACAATATTATAAGAATAACCGAGTGAATAAAGGGTTTGCTTTGTAAACAGGTCTTCGGTTTCTCTTGTGGTTACAGTTTAATCGAAGAGAATGTTGCCGACAGAATGTTCCTCTTTGTAATAAGCTAATTTGCAACCATGCTCAGTTGTATGAGTCACTTGTTTAGCACAGGGAGAATTACAATTCAGTTGACATTTGACCCCGGTTTAAAGCAACATAACTGAGCTGCATCGTCTGTTTAAAATGCAAAAGCGAGCTCGTGGCCTTGTGTGCTGTCTAAGACACTCATCATAGCCAAAGACTTGAGCAATAAAGTGCAACAGGTTAAGTCTGACCAGTGGTGCATTGCGAGAGTTGTCTATGTGGACTGGGCTGGGAGCCGTGGAGTACATGTAGCTGAAGAGGCGCTCAATCTTCCTCAGAGGGACTCCACCTCCTTTGTCAGACATCTAAAAATAAAGGAGAGGTATGTTGGATTGTTCTGGCAGCAGACTCACGGTCAGTGATCTCATTTTCCATTTGAGTGGAATCTAAACAATGTAAAGCTTTCCCAGTTAGTTTGATTTACAGTATATACTAAGGTAACAAGGTCCCCATGGACACGTATATACACTGCAGTGAATGGCACAACAGCGCTTCTTTGTTAGTATAATCTTAACACTAGGTTCTCCCTGAATCCCTGTACACAACACTGCCTTTAGTACACACGTTGAGGTCTATCTGAACTCTCTGTGTCCTCAAGTACCTTGATGGTGAGGTCCTCGCTTCCTAGTGAAACCCGCACTTTGATCGGGGGCAACACGGGGCTCGTCTCATGGGTCTCTACTGTAGCTCTCATGGCGTTCTGACAGAGAACATACAGAATGCATATCACAAAAGGAGCGAGCAGACACGTGGTGACGAATAATATACTTCTGGTTTTCAGGCTTGTTGGCTACCTTACCTTGAAAAGCTCAAACAGCATATGGTAGAGATGGGATGGCACATAGACAATGTGGAGGGGCTGATCAGGGCTTTTAGCTGTGAAAAATCAGATTATTTATTAGTATTACCATTATTAGATTGCTAATAGTATTATTTTTATTAATGTTAACATCAATACCATTACTACTGCTGTTGCTTTGCATCTCTATGTGGAACTGTGCTGCTGTGTGTTCTCTTTCCTCCTGCTCTCACTCTCTCTCACTCCATCCCTCCTTTTTCCCCACTCTCTCTCTCAACCCACCCGGTCGAGGCAGATGGCTGCCCACCCAGAGCCTGGTTCTGGTTCTGCTCGAGGTTCCTTCCTGTTAAAAGGCCATTTTTCCTGGCCACTGTCTCCTAGTGCTTGCTCATGGTGGGAATTGTTGGGTATCTGTAAATAAAGAGTCGGTATAGACCTGGTCTATATGAACAAGTGCGTGAGATAACTTTGTTATGATATGGCGCTATATGAATAAAACTTAATTGAATTGAATAATAATGATCATGTGTAAATAAGACACCTACATGTGGAAATATGTTAAAACTATGACTAATTTATAACACTGACTGAAAGGTACACCAAGTGTACTACATATTATCTCTGACCTGAGACAAGACAAAACCTTTTCAAGTTGAAAAAAGATGCCGCCAAATTAAGCAAGGAACAAGACATGACATTATGCTGTTTTATATCACATAGACCTTATCTGTCAAAAACATGCTGGCCAAGTATGTACCGTTTATATTTAAAGCCCTAGTATGTGTTCCGACTGATACGTATGTGGATTCAATTAGAGAAGCAACGCTACCACATTTATTCTACTAAATAACATATGCTATCAATGTATACAGCATATTAGTCTTTTTTATCTGTGTAATCATAATACCCACAGATTTGAATGTTACCCAGCCCTAGATGTACAAGCGATATGCATGAACATAATCAAATAGAGTGTTTTCCTGGGCTATTTCTGTTTAGGTAGTCACACTCTCTGTAGGTTTAACCTACAGTATATGGTTCAAATTCATGTCTACAGGTGAAAAAGAAAAATGCAGTATGGGCAGGAGTAACTGTTACAAAATGTGGACAAGCAGATAAGAAATATCTGCAAATAGAAAGATTGTGGTTGTTTTCGAAGACTTACAATTGACTTGTGTGATCTCCATATCAGGGGAGGTCAGGTAATACTGCTCACACAGCATTTTTGAAGTCTCATAGGCATCTGCAAAGTCAAACAATAAGAAAAACATCGGTGGGAAATTCTAACCACAGAAAAAGACAACTCATGCAGAATGGAGGACATTATGTTTGCTTGTCTTTTAGTGGACCAGTTTACATCACATTCAAACATGAGTCTATTACAGACATGTACATCATGATAATATGTTTCCACTTCCTAATCTGTATATTGATTCTAAAAATAGCAGATAATAAAAGGTCATGAATCTGTACAGAGTGCTGGAAAACAGATAGCACCTCCAGTGTGAGTGTGTGTGTGTGTGTGTGTGTGTGTGTGTGTGCACACATAAATACATATATGGAATATAGACAGTGGTATTGGAGCTGAGGAAGAGCATTCATTACCTTTTACTACCTCCACAACGTCACAGGTGGGGTCAATGCTGCCAATATGTTTGGGATGAGCTGGATTCACGCTGCCTTCGAAGATTAATGCTACAGGGCACAACGCAACAAATGTCTGAGTCCAAAAACACAAACGTATAGACACACTTCACCGTCCATAGATGTACTTTTGTGAATATTTAATCAAACATTAAGTACTTATTATTAAGTTGAGTGAGTTCTTCCGCGTGCCAACAACAGATGCTAACATGCTAACATAGCCACATATACAGTCTTGTTCTGCTGGCAATAATGCCAGATGCATTAATCATTCAGTGCAATAGACGTGCTGCACTACTGTAAAGATATCAAGGCAGGCTGGGTGGTGACTATGTGGCACTTAATCACACAACAAAAAAAAGAAAAAGAATGTGCTGTGACAGAGCCCCATTCTCAGGTCAACAGTTTTAAACGCTAGCTCTCGAGCATTATTAGCACTTTGAGTTGAATTTAAATGGCATGAGTTCCGAGTGTGAGCAACTGTGTTGATTAACTCACAGTGCAATCACCGAGTGCAATACTGACTGTGCTGGTTCATGAGCATGCGTGTGGAGATGCGGCTCATGTAGAAGCGGTCCAGGAAGTACTGGACGTTCTGGTTGGTGACTGGGTCCACGCCGAAGGCCTCCTTGTACTCCACCACTCCCTGAGCCATGGTGGGCACCACGTTGTTGTGCCGATTACGGATGTTCACCAGGGTCTGTGTAAAGCTGAGGGCAAAGACGTGACCACGTTTATTAGGATATCTAAACATCAGCGTGTGTGGCACTGGGCACACATATACACCTCCCAATAATTCCATGTCCTGTATTCTGCCCCATCGCACATTGATGTACATTGATAAAACATTATCTATTAAAATGTATCCAAACTGACAAAGATAATTGCTGCAAACAAGCATCATCCTCCACTTCCTTACTTACTTATTTACCATAGCCTGGAGCTACTTCAAACAGGACACCTGCAGTCAACCACACGAACCTACTGTTTGCGGTGCTAGCGTCTGTTGGTGGCTGCAGCATTGCTAGTTACAGTATAATAGCACTACTACTACTTCAGTCATCAATTTGAAGAAACCCCATTCAAAGCAGTAAAACGAGATCTAACAGAGGCTAGCTGATAGAAAGTCTCCAGCCAAGTAGCATATATTGCAATGTGTGCTGAATACATAAAACTAATTACTCCAAATTAAAGGAATTATTGCTGAACTGCACGAACAGTTCCTGTTTGCAGTGGAACATGCTGGGTGCCGCTGGAGCAGTGGAGCATTAACTTAATGGAGCCTTTGGAGCACCACTGTAATTAATCTTTTACCTTTGAGTCTGACGGCGGTATTCATACAACAAGTTATGTGAACATGAAAGATGTGACCATGGGCAATAGGTTTTCAGGCATGTGATCACACTTTGGTTGAAGATAGGCAGTTAAACAGTTACGGAATGATTGGATCTGTATGGGCAATTACTGAATAATTAACAAACTGGACTGGTAACAGAAACAAAACAACCAGACAGAGACATTTTTAAAGGTCTACACAAGCAATATGTTTGTACTGGAAAGGTTGCTGTAAATGACTCACGTTGTCAGGACCTCCTTATCATCTGGATCTTTTTCTAAAAAATCTACAAGCTCCAACAAACTCTGTGAATACCTTGTGGACACAAAAGTAAGGTTAGATTTTAAAAGGAAATACAGAAACAACACTCAATTCTTGTTCATGTACTGCATATCACAATGACAAAGAAGCACCATTTACATCTATGTGAAACTGTGTTTCGGGCGTTTAACAACTGAGTAATTTAGACATAGAGCCACGTGATTAGAATAACAGTGTCCTCTCTTTAGATAATAGCGGATTGTTTTTTTTTGCAGGCTTTATCTGTACTCCAGTGGCTGAAGGAGACTCGATTGCTGAGCTCATTAATTCACACTCTCTCCCGCTGTCTCACTGTGGGAAAACTGGGTAAAAGGTGAACAGCAGGGTGGCTACGACTTCTGCGTGCTTAGTTTGTCCCGAGGCTGACCTTCAGTGCTCTATGTTTGTCCCGTCATGCAAACAGATGTACATCTTGAAATAGACTATTTGTCAGCGTGTGTTTTCACAAGCTTGCCAGGGAATATCAAGGGGTCGCCTCTCTCTCCCGCAACACTAACAAGTGAGAGATCGCCTCTCTTGCTGGCAGTCCAAACAGCTCTTTAGGAGTGGGAAGAGAAAGCCACAGTAGAGGAGGTGACTGGCTGAATAAACATGCCGTGGCTCTCGTGAAAAAACGTTGGGGCCCGGGTACTGACCTTGTAGTTAACATGCCTTAATCTGGCTACACTAAACCTAATCAAGGGTAAAGTCTGCAGTAGAAGACTGTGTTTTAAGACGACGCTACCAGACGTAGCGAGCTGTAGTGGGAAAACAAACTTAGTGAGATTACACCAAAAGCAAGACTGCTGTTTTGGCTTCATCGAACAAAAACCTAGAGAGAGAAAAGCTGTCATGCTGCTCAGTCAAGTAAACAAACTAGACTTTTTTCTAGGAGCTCTCCTACAACTAGCCCGAATCTTTAGCATGTATTTATCTTATCTTATCTTTGCTGTGTACAGTAATAACTGGAGGTAAAAGACTGTTCACTAGCCTCAAACCTTGTCACAGGAGTCCAGGGAGCATTTCATCGTATCTCATCAGGACAAGTGACAGTGATTACAGCTACAGGCGTAGTTGTCACTTCCCCTGCACACATCTTTGGTGCACCCTTAATGTTTACAGCCTTTAGACCATGCACATAGGGTACCTTGATATGGGTGTGTGTGCACGGATTCACGCATGCTGGTAACTCTGCCTGTCCGAGGACTGGGACCACAAACAAAAAAACAGCGGCACTGGTGCAGCGCTGCCGGCCGTGCACCAAGTGGTTTGCATGGCTGCAACTTTATGCTACAACATGAAACTGGAGCATGTCTATTAAACCACTACATAACAAAGACATACCAACATAAAAACAGGAACTGTGAGGTTGCCTAATTCCAGCAAAG
This sequence comes from Gadopsis marmoratus, assembly GCA_036023855.1. NCBI lineage: Eukaryota > Metazoa > Chordata > Actinopteri > Centrarchiformes > Percichthyidae > Gadopsis > Gadopsis marmoratus. The sequence goes on along the minus strand of JAVQJF010017070.1, from coordinate 15,205 downwards.
ATCATAAAGCATGTTCCCAGATGGGGATGGCTTCTAGCCAGCGAGTGCAGAGAGAACAGCTGGGTGTGGGAGGGGGGGAACTGATATACTGATATTTCAATGGAACAGACAGTGACACACCACCTCTTACAACACTGGCAACGTTTGCATCAGATCACATCTGTAAGTAAGCCTGTGACCAGTTGAATGAACTAAAACTAAAGGAGGCAAATTGCGTACAGAATGGATCTATTTTATGTTTGAAGCTAAATGTCAGAAGGCTGGAATACATGGAAAGTATATATACTTTATAATAGTTTTTAATAAGGAGAGGGTTTAAATGACCCAGACACAATTGTTACATAACGAGTCCCTGTACGACCTTGTATAACCTGGCAACCCTGAACATAAATGACAATAGAGATAAATTAGGTCTCTCATGCTACAGTTTCTAGGCACCCCGAGGATCTATTCCTCACTCTTGCTTTGACACAGTTGCAGAGAGCTGCAGGGAGACTTGATTTGACCATTCACAGAGTTGGGCAACAATGACTTTGGTGCAACAGATTACACAGAAGCAGTGCAGTCTACAGATCCCTACCAGCTGGTGAGGAGCTTTAGGGATGGAGTGCCGAGGAGCTTGTCAGGGAGGAAATCTATTTCCTTCATGATGTTGGCCAGTCTGACAGGAAGCTCCTGCCGCAGGAACACAAAAGAGGTCTTCTCACATGCGTTGGCCGAGCCTGCAGTCACATGAGGCTCAGGGTCATGGCAGTGAAATGACAGAGCAAGCATCCAACCTTGACCCCGCTCTCTCCAAACAGGAAAACATGAAGCAGCAACCTTTCCTAAACATTAACATTTAGAGTTCACGTGTCCAGGATTATTTGTGGACATGTTTTTTTCCCCTTAGATTGCTTTGTTGATGCCCACTTCTTTGCTGAGGTAGCAAATGCCAATGCAGACATCAACAACTTCAGCTTTGTCTTCTGCCAATGCAAGATTCAACTGTGTCCACAATAACAGACCTAAGGTCAGAACCGGGATTAACACCTGTCTGCGTGTGTATTTGACTGATATTAGCTGCAGTTGTCTTGTCAATGACCTGCAAAGTCAGCTGTCACCACACAATCGATCCTAATCGAAACACCTACCGAAGTCAATGAATTGCTTCATAGACAAGGGAGAAGGGGAGAACTTAGAAAACCTCTCCACTTGCTTCGGTATCCCTGCAACGGAGCCATTTTTCAGTAGGAACTGAGCGAACTTCATTTCCCCCCCCCCTTTCTCTCTCTCTCCCCGTTACAGACCCCAAGTGAGTATCGGGGACAAACTGTCCTTTCTTCCTTCAGCTCGCTCCAGTTTGTCGCCTCTTCGGCGAGCGGTGCTAATGCTACAGCGGGAGCCTCCGTCAGAAAGAGCGCCGTGAAGGACGCTGCTTCCCCGTCATTGTTTAAATCGAGCTGCCGCCGGTGAATATGCCCTTCAGAATGCTGCTGCTGCCCGACCGGTGCGGGATGCGTTGTTGTTGTTGTTGGGCGGGGAAGAGGAGCGACGGACGTCACAGCCAACCAACCAATCAACGAGCGTCAGCGTCTTCCCGGAACTGGAGCGCGCGTGGGTTGAAATGGAGGAAAATGCTGTTTGTGAGTTACTGTGACTCTTGTAGGAGACTAGAACTGAACACACTCGGCTTGAATAAGTGTTAGGGCAGAGTAGGACAGTAGTTGTGCGGTGTGGGGAGTTGAAGTCACGCAACACACTGGGGGGTATGGAGGACCGGGACCGGGACTGAGGATTGAAAGATTGAAAAACATGTAGGCTAATAGCTACATAGCCACCTAGCCACAGAGTTGAAATATGCAAACAATCTTCGAAATGTATAGTGTTGAGTTGTACGCCATTTTGATGTGTTTGCAGTGGGTTGAACAAATCAAACCAAACAAAGTAAAGTAGGCCCAAGTGTAAATTGCACTACATTCAAGAGTAATGGCATAAAACAAGGCACTGAGGTCACAGTGCTTTGGGGTTCCTGCTCATATTGGGGCCTTCTGGGTAGTCAGAGAGTGGACAAATTAAGAAGAAGAAGTAGTAGTTCTTGGGGGGGGGGGGGGGTCTGAATCCGCGAGGCATTGAACCACGAGTTAAATCCTCTGTATTTGTCTTAAAAAAAACAACAACAACGTCTGAAAATCGTCAACATTTTGTTCCTGTGCTCCAACGCAATTCTCCAAATGGCCAGAAGATGGCGGCGTTGCAAAAGCCACGAGCCGACGACGGCGCGTGTCAGAGGAGGTGGGGTTTCCTCCTCCTCCTCTTCTTCTTCTCAACACCATCCTACTCCTCCCAGGGATGTGCCGTCGTGCAGTGCACCTGCTTTATGTGCTATTTGGGTCATGGTGCCGATGAAAGGCTCCATTTTAACCCGTGTCACCGGTAGCACCACGAAAAGGTTCAAACGACCTACTCGGTGTCGCGCGACAGGCCTCGAGTCCGCGCTGTTCAGGCAGAGGACGTGTTGATTTATTTTCCTTTTTCGGGGCGCAGCGGTGAGACAGCATCTTTGCCGGGTGACACATCATTATCAGTACGAGTGGACAAGGTACGCTGGGAAACAACAACAACAACAACACACTACACGGTTTTTTTTTTTGCGATAAAACATAACCCCCCCCTTTTTTTTTTAAATTAGCTATTCGTTATCAAAACGCTGTACTTAAAACAAAGGCCTCAAACGTTTTGACGTAGCCGTTAAGTACAAATGTTTTCACATTTGTTGTTAGCTAGCAGCTAACACGTGAAGGGGTTTGCCTTTCTTCCTTTTTGCACGTTTATCAATGTGACTTGTGTTTGCTGGTACTATTATACGGTGTATTATTATATATATATATATATATATATGTATATATAATTTCCGTTATTTTTTTGTGTTATAAGATATACCGGCCTACATATCTTTCGTAGTTATTTCCCCCATAGTTTGTTACAAATAGCTTTGGCAGATGCTTTATAAACCTCTAGAGTTGAGTGCTCTCTTCTATTCACTTGCTGTCTGAGGGCTGTGACACCGGCCTAGTACCCAGCAAATCACTGGCCAGGGGGGGCAGACAGCTATAAAACAGGTAGCCCACCTTTCTGTAATAGCTTTGTCAGTGAGCCTAATACAAGATCCTAAACTAGTATTTGCTGTGTGTTCACAGAACCTACACAGTGCCAAAAGTGTTGAGTTGACTGGTTAGTCCAGCAGAATATATTTAGCCTACACTAGTTCTGTGGGAATAGGTATAAGTGTCACACAAATGTGGAAATCCCTCTACAATCAGTATGGCCCAGTTTTGCCAATATCAAGTCCTTATTGGGTGACAGTCCTGCAAGGTTATCGATCTATTCTATATGGATGTATAACTGCCACACCCAGTGGCTTGGACGAAGCATCACTTAGGCTCACTTGATAAACCTATACTCCTCTATGCGGCTATCATGGAACCAGAGCGTATTGTGACGGTGCCAAAGGTAGCGCATTCCTGTTTAATCCTCTTTCTTCAAGCCCTGTAGGTCACCATGTCGGACAAAAGTGACCTAAAAGCAGAGCTGGAGCGCAAGAAGCAGCGCCTCGCCCAAATCAGGGAGGACAAAAAGAGGAAGGAGGAGGAGAGGAAGAAGAAAGAGGTAAGGAAAAAAGTGAGTAAATTCACACAGCTGGCACTCATACTGTATCGCACTGTATTGTTTGTGTGTTCGATTGCTTTTTGTCAGGCCGTGACACTTAAAAGGCTGAGGTTGTGTGTGTCCATACGTGCATACAAACCTCTGTGTGTCTGCAGAAGGTTGGTGTTGGAATTTTGGATCAAAATGTGCATGCACGTCCATGTTTGAAGATGTTGTTTAACTCATGATGGGTAAGCTGACATGCGTCTATGTATCCTGAGCAGTCAGAGAGCCAGCAGAAAAGAGAGATGACCCCAGAGGATTCAGACTTGGATCGTAAGCGCAGGGAGACTGAGGCCCTGCTACAGAGTATTGGCATCTCACCGGAGCCTCCACTAGGTACATAATACTGTCAAACCCTAAACAGTAAATTAATCCTCAAATGTTCTTTGACTTCCCTCTTCTCTTGTGATTGTGCTGCAAAGTGTTTAGTGAGATTTACCGATGGTTCTAAAATGACACCAAATTTCATAAATTACACCCTAAATACTTATGCGGAGCCCATTTAATGCTTAGACTGTACTCACCATAGAGCAGATGTAAGATGCACACAGCATCCGATGTGTAATTTGCTGAAAATGATCAGTCCAATCCTGCCTAACTGATAATAAAAAGATCAGATAACTAAAGTATATTATTATCTGTGTTGCCATGACTCTCCATATAATAATATTAATAATAATAATAATAAACTTTATTTATATAGCACCATTCATACAAGAAATGCAGTTCAAAGTGCTTTACAACAAAGATATTAAATGCACCAACTGCTTTACAGAAGTGAATGCCATAAAACAGAAATGCAGTTAAGAAAAATAAAACTTGGACAGCTAAATTTAAAATAATGTTTAAAATGTCTTCCTTCACCCTTCCTCTTCCTCTCTTTGTCTTTTTTCTACTTGAACTGATACTTCTTATAGTATAGTACTTCTGTTTTATTTAAGTTTTCTTTTTACAAAAATAGTAACTTTGTCACACATTCTATTTTATTAAGTTTCATCAGATAACGCTGTCTTTTATCCAAAGTTGATTCCATGATTGTGGTTTTCATAAGTTGATGTGTCACTTTTTTCTTTCTCTTTTTGTGTTCCACTGTGTACCTCAAGTGCATCATATCTTGTAATAAGGTTCTCGGACGTAAACACTATTTCTGCACTGAAATTTCACTCTGAAAAGTATGCTGGTCAAAGTGTTGCCTTTACTTGTTCATAAATCTAACTGATATCTGCAGGTTGAATCCCCAGAGTGTCTGTTACTTCCAGCAAGCTTTCAGAAGCACTGTTCTCTAGTGGTCTGAAATTGTAACAGCACTCTCAACACCTTAAAATTGGGTCACTGCTATTCCTGTATTTTATAATGCATCTTCAAATCAAGCGGAGTACAAATAAATAATAGATAAAAACCAACAATGCATTTGATGCCCTGCCTTCCCTCTTCTTTCTTTTAATCATTTATTTTATTTGTCCATCACTCGTTTTACTTTGTTGCTTTTCATCCCAATTTGTTTGAGCAGTCCATTCTTTGCAGCCTTTAATGTTAGATTCATGTTATTTTCATTATTTAGTCCCGACCCCTGTGTCCCCCTCCAAATCAGTGAGCACGCCCAGTGAGACAGGGAGCCAGGATTCAGCTGATGGAGGAGCAGCAAGCAGGTAGGCCAAAATCAAGCACTTCATACCAAAGTTCAATGTTGCACGTTATTCTTGATTCATGATGAGTCTTATACGCTTTTTTGAAAAGAATAACACATTTTTACCATTTTCTTGGGAATGGGTAAAGAAAGATGACTTTTGAAATTCCGTAGTGAAATGGAAATAGCTCAGTAAATGTTCACATTCTTAAGTAAAACTAAAATAAATACTAGACGCTTATATGAAAGAAATATCACACATGGAACATTTGTACTAGAAGGTTTTGGTCTCTCTCACCAGGCATACTCTTTGAGATGTTACCAATAAACTGTATGAGGTGCCCGACTCTTTTCAAGTTATGGTAAATGTGATGGTGCTTTGGGCTGTGGGTGTTTTTGGCATGTTGTCACTTTTGACACATACTCTCTCTTTTCTTGTGAATGGCACAACAGGTTTAGGTGAGGATCAGTGTCACTAATGGTGAGGTTGTTAGGTTGTCAATGTGGTGTATGTCACTTGTCATGGCATCCGGTGTTTTGATGACCACTGCACACCTTGTTGCTTCTCATAACTAGTCCTGAGAAGATTGATTTCAAGGTAAGTCTCCACTGTAGTCATTCCTGCAAAGACGTTGTTAGTTTTGAAAATACTGAGATATGCAAATTTCCAGATAATATCTTTGTGAGTAAGTCCCACTGGTAAACTTTGAGAAAGCAGCATATGGAGCCTAATGGGCATGAACTTTATATTTGCTGTGAAGGCAAGTAGCTGATTTGAGTACACCTGACAAAATGTAAGCTTCGACCCTTTTTGTCACTGATCTGTAGGGTGTATTCCACATACTAGTTTACGTGTCCTACATGCTCCTGCCACTGTGGCACTTATTCATATACTTGTACATACCTAACTCACTGGACCAGGGGAGCTACTACTTACCTTTTGAAGTTCTGCACATGGCTGCTTATATTAGTGAATTAAACCTGCAGTTGAGAAGAGAGTGGTCATCAGGCACTTTCCATTTGCTTTTTAGTGGCAGCTGACTCGAGTTCCGTGTGTGAGTGGTGGCCTCAGGGGTCATTAGTGATATGTTGTTCTGGTATGGCCAGGGGTGGAATTGGGGATGAAGAATGTGTGGGAACTCCATAAAACTCCTAGTAGAAATAAATTCTCCTCTATAAGACCTTTCATTTTTTTTTTTAGCTTTTACCAATTGGATTTTACAAATTGGTGAGTTAGTTCCAGTGTCTGGAATTAAATATTTTTCACCCCCCCCCAAATCCACCCTGGATGATGGCATGCCATTTTGAGCTTCTCCATTTGTGGCTGTGTATGTGTGTCCCTTCGTAGGTCAGGTTTCTCTAAAAACAAGTCCCAAGCACAGAGCTCAAGGTAAGTATTTTCGCATCAAACCCAGGAATCCCCCTCCACTTCCTTTCTTTAGCTGAGTATACCCTCATGTGAACACAGAGAAGCACCCACAGTGTTGTCAGTGGTCTTAGCAATGTGTTCCCATCATGCTTTATAAGATCAAAACAGCGCAGTGCCCCTCTGTCCTCCGTTCCTCTGCTCTCCTCTGACAACTTCTTGTCTGAAGCCCTACTGTCTCCCTTAATACCAGCTCCAAAGATTTCTGCCCGCATGAGTTGAGCCACAGAAGTCATTTCAGCCTTCACAGAGTTGACAATGTGCTGCTTAAAGTGTCATCGCTGTTGCCGCAAAACAGCCGGTCTGTCAGGCTAAAGAAATGTCTTGCCACTCTCACCTGGCACAAGCTGAAGGTCTAATGGGCGTGTTCACAGGCCCTAAAAGGTATCATCAAAAAGTGTGGTGATGTTGGAAACATTCTCCTTTCACAGCTGGTAGATTTCAACCAAGTTACCATAAAGCTGTCAAGGCTTCAGTTGCTGTTTGATTTCCCTGTAAGGTTTGTCAAAGTCATTGATCATGCATGGCAAGTAAGATATATCTTTATTAATGCATTTTAATTTGATTTTCATATGCTTAACATTATCATGTGAATATGTACATAGATCATGTATGTTGTGCTGTGGGTGTGAGATGGAAATCATGTTGCTGGATACATTGTGGGCTTCATGTGTCATTTGGCTCAAATTTGAATATGAAACATCAAGACACAGAATGTCACATAAATATAATCAAGGATGCATGAGTGTGCGTACAAATGTAAGAAAAGAACTGGATGCTTTAGATGATTAAAAAAAATAAAGATTTCCTGAAGCTAAAAGTCATCAGGTCAAATTGTTATCCCACTGAAAACAATCGAATCATTATGAAACAACTGTCTTTGTCTATAGATGTATCTTTGTTTTCAACTTGTAGATTCTTGGTAGAAGACCAAGAAATATATTACAACAGATTAGCAGAGATCTTTAAATAAGTAGAATACATTGACGTGTAATTAAATCCACTCTATAGCCAATGTTTGCGTGTTTGTTGTAATTAGTTGCTTTCCTCCCATCCCAACCCCCCCTGTTGGTGACACCAGGACACTGCAGTGGGACACAGACCCCTCTGTGCTGCAGCTGCAGGCTGATTCTGAGCTCGGGTACATCTTCTCTCTTGTTCACCGTCTGACAGCAAAAGAAATATACAGCAATACACCTTATTTGGCATTGCATGGCACTGATAGTCTAACTTAATAGTCTGTTTAAAGGGTCAGCCACTCTAATGATGCAATCTTCTGAATATGGAGCTAGCTTGTGGCTACACTGTTATTCATTTGCTTTAAACTTTTAAACAAATTAAATAAATTATAAATATATTGAACTATTGTATAAAGGACATATTGGGTTAGTTACAATGTTGCTATACTAATAGGAACATCTTGTCTCTGTTACCCAGGCGCAGGATGCAGAGGCTGGGGGCCTCTAAGATCACACAGGTAGACTTCCTTCCCAAAGAGTTGGTCTCTTATAGCAAGGAGACACAGACGCCGCTCACCGCCCACCTGTCTGAAGGTGAGTATTTGTCTGTGTGCGTGTGCATGCGTGACTTCTCTTGACAGTCTATATCATACAGTTTAAGATTCAAGCTGTTTTTACGGTCCATGGGGCGCCATGGGTCACAAGAGGCAACAGAAGGTTTCACGTTGCAATGATTGTCGTTGTTGTGTGGTTGAATTTGATACTCCTTCGGTTAGCCAGTTCACAGCCTGTAAACCTGGAGTGATTTAAAGGCTGACAGATGAAAGTTACCCGAGATGATTCCTTATGGATGTTAGATTATTGCTGTATGTGTGTTGCATGCACACAATGATATACATTCGTATATGTGTGTTTACCTATTCTTTAAATTAAACTTTTAAATGTGTATATTAGCTACCATTATAAATAGTATTGTCTGAGAAGAACTGTGTATTGTTGTGCATGTGTGTATGAGTGTGTTTGCATGTGAGGTTATGTGTTCATACATACTGCAAGTGGGCATGCACATGTGTACTGAGCTGCAGTTACTAAACACATCCATATGGTGAAAGCTGAGGTCAGTCCTGCACTGGATTTGGCATAAAGGTGGTGGTTGTACGTTCAAGGCATATGGATTTGAGTATTTTTCTATTGGAGCAGAAAGAAAATGGAGATTTGGATGGATGAACTTCAAGCCTTTGTTCTTATTGCAAATGCAGATATTCCATTCAGAAATGTCATCTTCACATGTAGGAATGCACAAACCAATATACTACTCCACCTACATGCTCTCCATCCAAGCTGACTGTCAGACACATATATATATATATATATATATATATAATACACACACACACACATGCGCACCCTATCATCTCTATCTTCCCTCTTTTAGTTGCCAAGACAGCTGGCAGCCATGTGACTGTGAAGGGGTTGTACTTCCTGTTTCCTGTCATTATAATAGATGGTCTGGTTTGGATTCTGCTGCCCTCCTCCACCAGCAACCACCACACACACACACACACACACACACACACACACACACGTCTGTCGTGATCAGCATCCAAGCGGCCCGCCTCAACTCCCCCCATTTCCTTGACAGACCCAGGAATAGATCATTTATTCAACAAGTGCACAGGCACTGACTCACACATGTGTGCTGGTAGACAGACACATGCATGTACACACATACAGAGAGAGAGACACACACACACTCGACACCAGTATCAGAATCAAGGTTTTTGGCTGTACCTAGATGGAGTGATAAAACAACATACTCACATACACACACAAACAAGCAATACAGCTGTTGTAGACTGTACAGGGCTATTAGGCAAAGAGATAAAGACTAACAATTAAACATATAAACAAATAAACATGCAGCAGTTACTATATGCAGGTCAAGTAGTCTGTGTATACATACAAACAAATACACACTGTGATTGGGTATCGCCTGTGGCGATGCTATACCTCAGTCCATTTAAGTTTATTTATTTTCAGCTTCCAACTGCATTTTGTGTGTGTGTGTGTGTGTGTGTTTGTTTGTGTGTGTGTGAGAGAGAAAGAGAGAACATCTGGGAGCCAGATCATAGCTGTGGTGGTCTAAGGGAGGTGACCCTGGCCTCAGGAGACCCTTCCTTCATGTCCTACCACAGAGTGTGTGTGTGTGTGTCTGGAGACGGAGGAAGAGAGGCTGATGGTAGCACCTGCCTGCACCGCTGGCTGTATGTTTGTTCAGGCCAGTTCATTTTGTTGATTACTGAAGCTAATATGCACACAACACGCATTTCAATTTTCAGGTTGCAGCTACAGGTTGTGTGCATAATTATTTATGCCACAAACGTTTGTGCATTTTTCTGTCTGTTTCTATTGAATCTTGGAGTTTTTATATCTGTATTTATAACTGTAGGTACTTAAAAATATTGACTGCTAATCCGTAACGGATTTCTTTCTACAGTTTGGGTATTTGCACCTAATGATGTCTTCTTCTTTGTGATTGTCTCTTATGTCTCTTTTTCTCTTCATTCCTTGTCTTCCTTTCCTTCATCTTTTTCTCCCTTCCTATCTTCCCTCTCTTCCCCATGGGTCTGATCTGGGCCGAACTGTGTAAAGTTTGCAACAAATGCTACCTTGGCGTTATGTTAAAACATTTATTATCCAAAGAGAGAAGAAAGAGGGGGATATAGTGGGGGAGAAACCCAGCTGGCTGCTCTGGAGGAATGAACAGAAGGTTAAATCTGTTGTCTTAATGATGGTGGTGTGTCTCAGGGCTGCATAAAGTACTATGGAAGGACTTCTAGTTGTTTGGATTTCTATATCTGTTTGTAAACCTCTGTGTGTGTGTGTGTTAGATGGTGTTCCAGTTTGTTTTGTTTAACCCTAACCAAACTGCAGAGAAATTCCCAAGAAAAATATTTTTTCATTTTGATGCTTTTTATAGTCCAGATACGATCTCTATGACTAGATTTGTTGTCACCTATATCCAATGTCGTCATGGCTTGAATTTACTAGATGATCCTTAATGTAGGAGGTGGCTTCACATTAAAACTACTTGACATCAAGTGTGTGAACGGAAGGATAAGTGTGGTCTCATCGTGATCACTTTAAATTGTTGATGGATGACTCAGGGATTCTTCTCCTCATGAACGTCTGACCTCCCCAGCTCTCATGCCACATGCCCAGGGTGGCTGGCTGCATATGTGTGACGTGAGTATGCTTTATAGGAGTGTTTGTGTTGGTGACTGAATACAGCTTTATCCTGGATTGATTTCATCCGACTGTGTGTGTGTTTATGTTCTACACAAGACATTGTGTTTTAAAACTCCCATGGAGTTTGTGTGTGTGTGACTCTCATTTAAACCAGTTAACGATATGGCTTTTCATTTCCGTGAATTGCCTTCCTATAATCATGATGTGTAGCTGCCTATGTATGTTCCATTTCCCATTGGCTGCTCACTGATCTGTCTGTCCTGAGTGTCCATTGTGTTAGGCAATCAGATTAGCCCCACAGTCACGGTTGGCTCCAACTATTTACTGCTATCCTAATGGGCATGAATGGACGTGCTTGTCGTGAGGGATGGATGCTTTGTCTGACGGCATAGCAGGGAAATAAAGTAAGGTCTAATGTGGTGTGTGATAGTAACCGAACCTACTGAGGTCAAACAAAGTGTGTGTTGGGTAGTTGGTGTTTCATGCCTCTATCTTGTGCCTAACCATGTTGACATGTTCTTGAGAAAGAGAAGTGGCTCGTATTTCGAGTTGAATGAATGCTTTTCACCTAAAAATCTAATATAAATAAACACTGAAAGTGACCCAGGTTTGTTGGTTGGCACTTTTAGCTTTGGTCTGCAAAGTATTTTTCCCTAAATTTAAAGTATTTTAAACACAACAAAGGCAAGGTCATGTTTGGTGGACACTTTCTGCACACCTGTGATGGTGTTTTAAGAGGGTTATGGCTCCTTATGTAGTTTACAGTTCTGATGCGAAACAGAGAAAGCTACACATCCTCACATTTGAAGCCACACAATTTTTCTGTGTTAACAATGGATCAAATGTTTGTGTGTAATGTGAAAGAAGTCACTCGTAGTGATAAATCCACAGAGAATTATTCCCCAGCTCTGCAGTTCCTCTCAGCTCTGTGGAGCATTTTAGTGTGGTTGTTATGGCCCCCAACATTTCTGTTTTGGATCAGTTTCACCGCTCTCATCAGTGTTGTTTCCACCCGCAGCAAGCAGCTGTTTCCAGCAAAAAACTTTATCACTTCAAGAGGAAATATTTAATATGTTTGCTTGGCTAAAACGAGTTATTTTAGAAATATGTTAAAAATCATGTATGTTTCCTTTTAAAGAGCAGAAAGCTAGAGTCTACAGTTAAATACACTGCTGTTACCTCACCGAAAAGCCAGGCTAGCCTTGGCACAAGTGTAGTTAAAAAAGATAGGTTTTAACAGGATTTTGTTGATTTAAATTTAGGTTGGGTTGGATCCAAGTTTTTGGGCTTGACTATAACTTAGTCTAGTGATAGTGATAGTCTTAAATGTCCCTGTGCTAAATGGAAATTTGGACAAGAAACATAAAAAATAAAAAATAATTATCACTTTTGAACAAAGACACTGTTTAAGCGTTTCAGGAGTTTCACTGAGACTGTGAACCTTGTCTCATGTCTACTACTTAACCACAGCAGTTGAAATGCTCCAACTCTACTTTTCTCAGGTCTGACAGTATTTTTTAGAGCCAAGTATTAAACACTCTACACATGGGAGGAGATGCCTTTTCACATAGTTTCAGCAAAATGTGGACAACATTTCTGTCTCTCTCTTTGTTTCTGTCTGCATCCTGGACTGGCCAGTCCCACTTATCCATGAACGGAGTGAATGTCAGCAATCTGACAGACCTACTCTTTTACTGTACTGATCCCAATCTGAAGGTGTGTGTGTGTGTATATGCGTACTTACTTGAGATGTTGGCAAGAGCAGGACAGGTCATGGGGATTGAAGGTATTTTGAGCTTGTGCACGTATACATGTGTGCAGGTTGGCATGGGTGTGCAGTGGGAGCCCTGACCCAGTTTGTAGTAAATTGGTTTCGCTCAGTGGAGCCTTAAAAGATCCATAATAGGCCAAAGTGGTGGAAATAAAGAGAATGTAAAAGGTGAAGAAAAATCTTTGGTCACTGGAGAGTAAACCGGAGAATGGAGGAGAAGCAGTGGAGGCCACTGAAGGATGTTGCAGCAGTAATTGTTTGCAGCGAACCACAAGTAGGCCTTCAGAAGTACAACTCTGTGTGTGTGTCTATATAATTTGACATTGCAACTTTGGAAAAACCCCTTTTTAGGGTTAAAAGTTCACAGGGTCAAGAGTGTGTTAATGTTTGTGAATTCGTATGCAACAGTATTTGCTCTCTCTCTCTCTCTCTCCCCCTAGTATTTTCTGGCCCATTAGTTTTCAGGGTCTGTACAGCTCGAGTATGTAGTTGGTTAGTAAATCACTCCTTAAGTATATTTACTGCAATAAGAGGCTTTCTTTTGACATGTGGCGGACTGGTAATGGCCTCTAATTACAAGAGAAACCCCATTTCCAAGCACTAGTCTGAAAAGCCACACACACATTTTTGTGAGTGTACTCGCACGCATATACATAAGCATACAGATTCATAAATGTAAACACACATGTGCAGACCAACATACATGGGGATACGCAAGCATGCACACACCAGCAGAAATGTACACGTGCACAGCGGCCACACACACACACTCACACACACACACACACACACACTTGGATTTACGTCACCTGAGCTTTACATAATCCCATAATGGGGCAGTTAAGAAACCAAACTGCAATTTTATGAAATGATCCTGACCATTGGCAGCACATTGGTCCAATTAGAGTGTTTACTTTTGTGTATTTTTCCACAAACTCCTAAATATATAAAATTCCAACAGGTCCTGAACTGGTAGATATTTATCAACAGTTGTACAAAAAATGTCCTTCAGGGTTGAATCCAGTAGGCTGGATCTTAAATTGGCAATATTGGAATCCGTGTCTGAAACTCATTACTACATGAGTTTAATTGTTTGTAGCACTAGGTTATTGAAGTTTTTGTGTTACAAATAAGCATTTGTCTGATTTGTGGCGTAACAGACAAGCACTGCTCACTGGATTGAATATCAGTTTATTTGTTAACGTGATTTTGCATTGATATATATACAGTAGTATACCCACGTTGGGAAAATATTCATATTAACCATATTAGCCGGTCCTAGTTAGCACACTAAACAGACATTTTGCACCAAATGCTTTTAGATTTTACCAGATTCCAGTCACTAAATTTGAGTTCAAGTTTGTGCATTTGTAGGGATGTTGGCAATCATCAAAAAATCTGTTGTAAAATGTAATAAAAACACAACAACTATTGCGAAGCCTGAATTACGTTATATCCGCAATGTATCTTAAGCACAGTACCTTAATACTTTTTATTATTTGCCAAAATGTCTGTAACACCAAGTATTGAAAAATGTTGAAAGTCACTGTCACTGAATGATTTATAAACTTGTTTAATGTTTACTAATTTCAACAATATTTTTTTCCAAATTTAGACTTTGTTTTTAGGCAAAATGCTTGTACAGCTGCTTGTGTTCAGCATTTAACATTTGAGATGTTCTTGGCTTCTTTTGTTAAATGAATAAAGGGTGTTTAAATTATAAATGAAATTACAGTGATACCCTATCACATATGTGGAGCTGTTCAAGATTATTTGACAGACAAGTCAGAGAACATATACAGTAAGCTGTCAAAAGAATTTGAAGACGTGTTTAAGTTGAGAGTATGAGTGTAGCAGGTGAGTCAAGGGTCAAAGGTCAAGCCAACAATGCAGTAAACATACTGTAGTTAACACATGTAAACTGTGGGGTTATGTAAACAGCTTAATGACACTATTTTCTTATTGGTTGCCACTTAATTGTGCGCACATAAAGTAGTGCTTGATTGTAGCTCTTTTGTTTTGTCCAGTTTCTTCTAGAAGACATCATCAGGACGGAAAGTATTATTACATAGTATTACATAGCAAACACTCCTAACTCATGAGGTTGAGGTCCTTTTAAGTTCCCTCAGCTCATTTATCCCGTGTATGTTTTTGGCATTTTCCGCAATCCAGTGAAGCAATGATGCATTCAAATAAAATGCACGAAATGTACGAAACCGACATTAGTGAGGGGTTTGTGGGCAATCTTCAAGGTCCTGGAGGGAGGAACGTGGTTGCATGAGTGTGTGTTTTGCATGGTTAGGTACTTGTATGTTTCTGTATGTGTCTGCATGTGCATATATGTGTATGCAGCCACATATGGAAGTGCTTGTCTCGTACATTGTTGTTGTTCCAGCTAGGCGGCTACAACAGACTGAACAGACCGTGTGTGTGTGTGTGTGTGTGTGTGTGTGTGTGTGTGTGTGTGTGTGTGTGTGTGTGTG
>JAVQJF010017069.1:0-14697 GCA_036023855.1 Gadopsis marmoratus | reverse complement strand
CATAAGGAAGGGCCGATAAACTTTTCACAATGGAGCTGCGGCGGGGCCTAAGGAAAAAAAAAAAAAAAAAAAAAAAACTCTTATGTAAAAGTTGTGTCATGTGATGCCGGCCAGCTGTTCTCATTGGGCGAGTGTAGAAAAACTGTTACCAAACAATCTGCCATGTAACAGTTTCTGCGTCGGGGCAGGGGGGGGGGGGGGGCTGTCTGACCTGCATGCTGGACTCTCTAGTAAACGGTGGAGGGTCAGTGTGGGAGGGGACCATCAGAGGTCAGCTGCATGGTTCCCCACCAAATAGCACATTTTAATGGTATCACAGTTAAAGGGCTTATTCCAAGTTTAAAATTTTTTTTTTTTATTGACACACATTGTCTCGACTGCGTACTGGGACACAGCCCTACACACTATAGTTCCATGCGTGTACCAAGTCGTATGACCCAAAAACCTGTTCTCAAATCAGGTTTCTTGGGGTGTGATCTCATTAAGTGGACATCTGTGATCTATCAGTAATCAGACTATTTTACAAATATATACATACAAAGGAAAAGGAGAGGTTGTCTCCAGATACTGAAATTTGCAAGCTCCCAACAATGTATTGATCAGGCAAAATATTTTAAGGCAGTCCCACACATTGACAAGCCACCGCCCAAAGATCAGAGCTTTAAATTGAGATTTACTAAGTGAATTCTCTATCATCTTAGGTAACTGTAGAGCAAATGTTCAGGGGCAGCAGTTTAAAAAACATATGGCATACTAATTAACCGATGGGCGTGGGCTCTAAGAGGCACTGCCTTTCGGTTTCTGTTCTTACAACTAAACAAGACAAATAGCAAATATGTGACCTGCTATGAGTTGTTAAAGTTACCCTTTATCTGACATGTAACGCAGTTATGTGACAGTCACAAAACTGCTTTACATAACTTGCTTTTTTTGCAGCCGAAAATCTGGATAAAATCAGTGCTTATTTTAGCTCTTACACAAACTGTATATATATATATTATATATGTATATATATGTATCATCACCCACACCAACAGACCCCTTGTCATTGCTCCTCAGATCAGCTTCCTGGTTGTCAGACAGGGCAACATTAGGCAACAAAGCCGGACCAGATGACACTGTAAACTGACACACAGAGAGCACAGTGTGTTCGGTAACTGTGTCTGGTAACTGTGTGTCCAGCCAGCCAATGTTGCATAAAGGTGTTTGCATAATGGCAAAAAATCATGCAGAAGTGAGACTGTATCAAGTGTCACCTATGTCAGTACTACAAATAATAAATAAAAAAAATTAATTGTTCCTCACATTTAGGCCATTCTACGTGATCTGCTATTGATAATACATGTAATTAAATAATATATTCTCACTTCCATTCACTGATTCACCCCACCCACACACACACACACACACACACTTTGAAAACCTCTGTATTAAAAGATAAATAACAAGTTCTTTGTCTTGCAAATGAAAAGTTGAATTCATAAGCAATAAAATGCATTACTGTACACTCAGGTGTTTTACCATGTTGGCTAGCTTCAAACATACACCTGACATTACTGAGTTTGTTTTTTGACTTCACATCTCGTCCACATTGCAGCATTTGTCATTATCCTGTAATTGTGACTTTTGGGCACAGTGGCTGGTGTTAAGAAGTAGGGGGTTAAGCTAATGGTCAGGATTTTAATTACTCTGGTGTAGGGATTGTCCTGATAATAGACTAGGTGGTATTATTAGCATTACCTGAAGTAGTACATCCTGCAGCCTCAAAATAAAACCTGTTTGCTGACAGGCTTTGCTGCATGTGTGAGCGGGGATTATAGGCATGTCAGTCGATCAGTGTCCACGGTAGCGGTGCTGGTAATATAGGTCGGCCAGTCTAGCCTGTGAACTCAATCCCACACACGCTGACATATATGCTGCAGCAGACCGAGACAGACACACATGCAAAAACAGACAGACTGACATATATGCAAACGAGGACACGGGCAGAGTATTATGCAAGCGCACGCACGCACGCACGCACACGCACGCACACACACAAGTCAGAGATCCAGTCGTGTCCCTTCACATCTTGAAAATTGTTATGTGTGTATCTAAACAGGCTAAATAGGCCAACGCAGTCTAGCCAGATCTATCACAGACTGTCTGAACATTGTATACTGGGTTGGGATCAGATCAGCAGTTATCCTCAATTTCACCTCACAGACTATTTCTCAAAGTCTTACTTGGCTGGAAAGAAAGATGGATAACAAGCCTGTGCTTGTGCTCGTCTAAAACCAGCGGTGGAAAAAGTATTCAGATCCTTTACTAAGGTAAAAGCAGCAATACCACACTGTGAAAAAAATTAAGTGAAAGTTCTGCCTTCAAACCTTAATTACGTAAAAGTATGTACGTATTATCAGCAAAATTTACTTAAAATATCAAAAGTAAAAGTACTTCTTATGCAGAAAATGGTTGCTGTCAGTGTTTGACTATTAGCCATATATAATGGTTTTGGATTAATACCCATATAAATATATTTTACTGCCGTAGATGTTTAAGCTTGTTCTAATTTAAACTACTTTATATACTATGGGGTAGATTAATCTACAGCACTGCATCTATGCATCTATAAGACACCATGTTTGTAGCGTCGCTGTCCTGCGAGAACCACATATCTCTAAAAAGTCGACTTTTCATGAGCTCAGAAAAACAGCCCTGTTTTCAGCTCTGTGATGAAGCATTTTCCAGCTAATCCAAGGTTGTTGTTTTTTTATAGTTTTTTTAGCTTAAAAAGTAGGGTAATTGTCTCAGGTACAATATGTGCCTCTGAGATGTAGTGGAGCAGAATTATAAAGTTGCATAAAATGGAAATATTCATGTTAAGCACAGTTATTTCAAATTTGCACTTCCAGAGGTCACACATTTCACAGTGACAATAGGTAAAAACGCATAAACATACAGGAATGAAAGGTATGATGACAGAATCAAAGGTCTTAAATCAGATTTGAACTTGTGAAAGTCAGAGTTTGAGCTACGGTTTGTGCTTAAGGCTTGTATGACCATGAAAAGTACATTTTTGCCACTTCATGGAACAGATGTCGTTATGGTTGTCTAAACAAGCAAAAATCTGATTTACGTTGGCCTCTGTTCGAGCGAGACAAGATCAGCTGTTTCTTATAAAAGAACAGATGTTTCATGTAAACTATAGCCTTAAATGTATTGAATTGCTATTAGATGGTAATTACGAAGGGATGGAGGTTGAGGTTTGTATAATAATAATAATTTTATTTATATATTTATATAGCACCTTTAAGAACTGCGTTTACAAAGTGCTTTGACAAAGGAGCACCTCAAATACATAGAACTGAGTGATAACAATATACAATAATATCAAAATGACATAACACGAAAGGAAGTAAAAAAAAACAATAAAAGCAAATTTCAAAAGATTAACAGTCAACAATAAAAATGAAAAAGTTGATAAAAGACCATAAAAAAGACGTCACATAAAAGCAAGTCTATATAAATGTGTTTTAAGAAGTGATTTAAAAGAGGTTACTCACTCCGCGAGCCTCATCTCCTCAGGCAGGTCGCTCCAGAGTCGAGGGGTCCTGATGGCAAAGGCTTGGTCACCTTTAGATTTAAGCCTCGACTTTGAAACGACTAAGAGAGGCCTACCTGAGGATCTAAGGCTGCAAACTGGCTCATATGGGGTCAGCATCTCTGCTAAATACCTTGGCGCCAGACCCAGGCGTGCCTTATAAGTGATCAGTAAAATCTTATAATCAATTCTACATCTAATGGAGTGGTTTTGTAGTGCTTTGTGCATCCCCACAAAACAATGTTTTGCGTAATTGAGGATCTGTCACATTTAACGTGACAGATTTTAAACACTACAGCCAAATCTCAAAAAATCAATATTCATGTTTCGCCTCCCCATTAACAGTTTTAAACCTGTTTCAGAGTTAACCGAGTTGAGTTGAACCTCTGAGAAAGCGTCCAAACTCTGCCTCCTTTTGTACAATTGGTAGGACTGGTGGAGCCAACCATAATTTGAAACATTTAACCTAAAGCTTGCTGGAGTGCTTCAGACTGCAGGGAGCAACTGGGAGGCTCAACTGAGGACACTCAAGTCCCATAATTCTTGGGATGTGATCTCATTAAGTGGACACATGTGGTCTTATCAATCACTTCCTGATATTAAACAGATTAAGATTTAAGTTTACCTGTGCATTTATCAAATGCCATATGACCGTTTTAAAATCATCTATTCTTTGCATACATGAATGGACATATTTTATTAGAGAAATGTGGTTCAAGAGGTAAAAACTCTTGATGAAAACACATAGAAAAAAACAGGGAAAGCATCATTTTACTTTACACAATAGTGCTACAACCCAAACAACAATGTTTGTACATGTTTTGTTTGGTCACTGGTTTGAATTACATGTATAAAAACATGAGTAGGTTAAAAAAAAATAAAATAAAGGAACACCACGTTATTCATTCTTTGACTTGAACACCCCTCATGGTTCAGAGGCAAGTGAACAAAATGTTCAGCCTCAAACAAGAGAACAGATCAATGACACCAGTTAAAGCGGCCACAAGAGAGTGTCGGAGTGCTCACTTGAATGCCTTTGTATTTTAGCACAATAGACGCTTCGCAGCTGTTTCAAATCTCCCAACAACAGCTGAACTGAATAATATACAGGCAAACACAGCAAACTGTCTTGAGTCCTTGTCATGTCTTCAGTCTGGTCACTAGGCACTCCTGTGGTGCAGCCAGCTGGCTAACTATTTTCATCATTTTGCACTCAACAGTTAAGTATGTTGGATGCCAACACCATCAAATCATAACATCACGACAGGCAGATTATTCTTTCATAATATCATATTAGAAATTTGCTATATGAGCGGCATTCGGTGCAAATCACAAAATTCCACTACATCTCAAAAACGAAGGAGGACAGTTTGAGTACATCAATCTTGGATTTTGAGAATGCTCCTCTTCTCCAGATCGTTCATCTCTTTGAGAATCAGAGCCACGTTGTAACGGAGCTCCTGGAATTTAGACACGGGCACCTGAACAAGGAAACAACAATTCACCGGCGGTGTAAAACAAGGTGTCCAGTATGTAAACAGCTGGAGGTGGAGCTAATATTAGCATGCTGACATGCTAAATAATATAACTATTAAAGACATTTTTAAGTATTGGCTGAGAAGAAATTACATTGTTAAAAGTGCTTAAAATATTTTTTAATTCCTTCACTTTGTTCGGTCTGAAATGTTGCAGTTTCACTAAACTTAGTGCTGAAGTGTGCTTTCTTTTCAAGGATTTAATCCTGTCTTCTTGGTGTGCATCTGATGTTTAAAAATGGTCACTGAAAGTCTGAAAGGCGTTCAATTTCACATTAAATGATTAATGCCTGAGTTTGACCTCTGACCTCCCTACAGGGTGATGGTGGGTTACTCCCTACACAAATGTATCCTAAACAAATGGACATGAATGGGGTCGTATTTACAGCTACTATCATTTCTGTTCTCGTGGTAAAGATTCAAGCTGACTGTGAGTCCTCATCCATTTGTAACTGTACTAGAAAAGAAACATCTGCTAATTAAAAGAGAAAGGGTACAGAAAGACAAAAGGGGGGTGCATTTGTTGTTTTTTTGTGATTACAGCAGATACTCTTCAGTCATACTGAGAAGTACGTAGCAGGTGGACATGCAGTACATCCATCAATTGAATCGGATGTTGTTGCCACTAATCTCCTAATTCTGCTGTAATCTGATTACATAACTGCTGCATTAGGTACGATGACAACTGTAGTAGAAGTCCTCCCTCCTCTTCCGGTCCACATTAGTAGTCTACTTTGAAAGCAGGTATTGATTTGGCAGGTATTGAGTATGGCGCCCCCTGTTGAGCAAAGCACCTTACTACCTGATGAAGATTGGATTCCATTTGCTATTGCTGACTTGTGGATATAAACCATGTGGACATAATAACCAGCCACAGCATATCTCTGGGTTTATGAAAGATGAACATTTCTCACCAAAACCAAGACCTTTATAATGCAATCTGAAATGTTTAAACCCAAGAGAATGCGAAACCTGAATGTACTGTAGCTGTACATTGCCGAACACCTGTATCTGGGTGAGACCCCCTCGTTTCAACAGCTACTAAATTGTTCCTTTCAACATGACACTTTACTCCAAGAAGATAACTCCAAAAACTGCTTCAGTGAAAATATTGAGAGGCTGATGCGAACATTGATGCTCACCACACTCCTTCCTATGATTTGTAAATAAAGCATCTAGGCACATTGGTCTGTATGCCTCCAGTGCTGGTGTCAAAATGGAAGAATTAGACATAATAATTATAGGTTTTGCATTAATGAACAGGGAACGTATTCAGAATGAAAAAAGGTTATTTTGAGAAGAATGTAAAACTGCCTGTATAATCAGGAACAAGTCAATTGTTCAAGTACCTCAAATCGGTGAAAGCTGCCGTCAGATAGTTTCATCTGCATCAGAACAGAAGGCTGCAGGGCCCTGGCCAAAGAGCTGTGGAGACAGAAATGTGTTGAACATGGTCATATCTTTTTCTTTTGATGGGCTTTTCTTAAGCAGATGTCTATTTTATCTGTTCAGACATAGTGACCATTACAGTCCAACTAATCACTTCTTTGTATTTATAACAAATAAAGCATAGAAATAAAACACCTTTCATTGTGTAATAGCGATTTCTTTTCCAGGAAAGACCAAACAACAAAATAGAAAAGCTTCAATGAGCTGGTATACAGGTTGAAAATGAAACCTTGTAGAAATGGCAACATCCACTCTCCATTTAAAGTCTTGTACTTTGGGGAACTGAGGATCATTCTGGGAGGTCGCTGCCTCTAGAGCTGCACGCCTGCAAATACAAAGAGAGCTGTGACACAGCAATGATAATGTCTCCATTAATGGCATCTGAATGCAATACACAGCAGCAGCGTTCTGAACTCCATGGACACATCTTAGAGAACGTCTTGCAACAGACACCAACTGTCCTCTTGAGGAGGGATATTGTCAAACTTGGAACCATGTCCTGTGGTGATGAGAACCAACCACAACACTGACCAAATAAGTTCAGGTTACAATATGAATAAGGCAAGTATTTATCCATGGTGATGGGAGCTAAATGAGAAGATACAAAAACAGAGACTAAGTGTATAAAATTCTAAATTTAGAGGCTGTAAATTCAACATACCGATTGCCAAAAACCACGCTGGAGAAATCTGTGATAAAGTCGTCAGGTACCCTAATTGACAAAACATATCACAAACAACAAATTCAGCATTTTAGGTTGGAAATGCGTTGCGTATATGCAGCAGCGATAATGCATCAAAACACTGAGGATGTGATCAAATGATGACCCTTGCCTCAGTTCTCGAAGATCTTCTCTGAAGGCCTAAACAAAAGCACAAATAAGACATTAAGCATTATTTTATAGGAGATTAAAAAGGTTTACACACAGGTGTGGTGAGAGGAATTCTAAACCACACAAATGAAGTGAAAACAACTGTGGGGGTGAACCATGGCCACGTAGGGCCACGTAGGGCCTTTAATAACAGACATTTTAGCAGTGTTCAATTTCCATACTACATACTAATAGTATACATTATGCATTATATACGTATTGTTATAATATGCTGTTTTGCATGTTAGCGTTCAAAATAATTAACATGCTTTAAATTATACCATATTATTTGCAGCAACAGACGTCACTTAAACTGTGCCTTTGGAATCACACAGTAAATTAAACTTCACAAAGAGAAAGAAAATTTTTTGCAAAAATGTAATAGTTATGTTTTGTTTGTTTTCTGAGAGGTTTCTGTAGCTGTTCTACCACCACCTGCAATTTATTTACATTCCTTGCAACTGTGAGGAGCTCATTAATTTCCTCTATGCAACACATAGCGGCACAAGGGGTCTTTCTCACAGCAGATGTTTTTTGACTTGTTGCCGTAGGAAAAGCACAGGTGTTAATAATAACATTAACAACGGCTCTGTTCTATTCAATTGTCCCAGTGAGCCATGTGAGCCAGCATGCACAATACCAGAGATGTTTCCAAAGTCATGCCCTTGGTCTCCCTATAATAAAACATTCAATAGTTTACTCTTTAGTGAGGAGTACATTTAGATTTTGGACACTAATCACATATCATCACTTTGCATAATTTCTGACAGGTAAACAGTCACGCAACAGAATATTTTGTAACTATAAAATGTTGCCCATTGCATTATGGGATTGTTAACATGAAGATTTGATTCTATTCATTATAGGACTATTTAGGACACCATATATCCTACATTACACGCTCAGTATTTGGCACTATATAGAAAATAGAGAATGATTTCAGACGCAATGCCAGGACCCTGAAACTGAAGCAGCTAAATGGGATTCAGCCATCATTCATGTTATTATTTACACCCGTGTTTTTCCTACTGCTGCATGTTAGAATGTCTTCTGTGAAAAGGGCCTATGGCGTCCCAACAGCACGATTAAATATCCAGTGTTTCGTTTTTAGTGGGCATGATAACATTTTTGATTTTATTTAACTTATTGACACTTTTCCAGTGTCAACACACATACTCGGTCCCTGCTGAGTATGTAGTGTAGAATTGAGACACACACCCCTCATTGCCTTGTGATAGCAAGAAATGGTCATGTTAAACTAATGACATTAATGACTGCTCCATGTTCCATGTAGGTATGTTGGTAAGCCATGACAGCAGGTGAGCAAGCAGGGTCCCAAAACCTAAACACCTGAGTCAAAAGAATTATTAATATTAGATACACCTGTGCTTTTCCCTGTTATAGCAAAGGTCTATCTGTAAGATGCCAAGTCAGAAACAGACTGATTTAGTGCAAATGTGTTCCGACCAGCTTTACCTCCTGTTTGAGTGATGTTGTGGGGATGCGGATGGCCTCAGAAAGCACTCTGTACATCCCAGCTACGATGTGACCGAGCCTCTCCTGGGGAATGGCACTGCTCTCTGCTATCGACTTCATCGCCTGTCTGCTGTCCTTCCCCTCCAGCGCGCTCACCACAGCTGGACACACAACAATTTACAGGCACACTTAACTCTATTATTTTGTTTTTCAAGTCAGTGGCTTATGCAATGCGTTTAAATTTAAATGCCATACAGACAGCTGAATAGGGTCAGAAATTAGTGCTATTAAATCTTACGCTAGAGAGTCAAAAACAGCTATACTATCATGCAGCACCCTGTGTACCTTTCAGTATTTTTCTGAACATCTCTTGGTCCACATCCTTCAGGTTTTTCGACAATGACTCGATTTCTGGCGGTATCCTGCCTCCCAAAAAACTGGAGTCCTTTGCATGGCTTGAAGACATGACTCACCACGTACTGATATGCTGTATGCGCCGAAAACAGATATCAAAATGACAAATAGTACAGACGTTTGTGCTGTATTTTAGTGTTCTGTTTGTGCGGCAGCTTCCGCCTTCACATCACGTGACGCTCGGCTCGCGCACGCGGTAGTCTCGCGGTGACTGCTTAGATCATCATCCGTAGAAAAGAAAGGATTTGCAAATGGAGGTGGCAGAAGTGACCATTCTTTGAACGACAAACGGTTGGTGTTTTAATGCAGATAGCTTCTTGGTTTCAAGGTTGCCCAGTTTATAATCCGTTCGGATTTGCTATTGCAGGCAAACGATTAGTTAGGTGTCGTTTTGTTGCTTGGTAAACGCTACGTGGTCATTTGGAGCATTAGCAACTGGCTAACGGTGTTAGCTTGTGTTGTCTTCCAACCACCCAGCCTGTTCGTCTTCACCAAAGACGATAACGTTAATATAAAGTGTTCCCAAAGTAACGTAGCCATAGCTGCCATTTTTAATGCTGGACTCTCATTTTGCCATGCCTTTCTTTTTCGGGCGACGGTGTGTTTTACAGTAAAGCGTTTCAGTCTGTTGTGAAGGAAAAAGATCTATTACGGGAGTTGGACGCTCTAGTGTCAACAATTAACGTTAGCACTAGCAGTTTCTAAAACATCCTTCGTAGGTACAACCAACCCCCCCCCTTCCGATAAACAGTAGGTCATTTAGCGTAGCTAGCTTTGCCCGCTAACGTAGCTAATGTTACCAGCAAAGACGCGATTAGGCAAATGTAAAATTGGTTCGAGTAATGTTACTGGTTCCTACTATTTGGATGACAAAAAGTTTGGCTTTGGTGAGTGTCCGATATTTTGGCCGTGTCTTTTGTTTCAGCTGCATTTACAACAAAACGGTACAAACAGTGAAAACCATGTGCAAGCAAGATGAGCTATTAAATGTCAATTAGTTAACTTTCGAATTGAACAAAATATTGAAAGTCATCTTGGCTTTTTCATTCGTAATATCGTTATTATTTAGGTGTCTTCGATAACAAAACTTTAAAGCAGTAACATTACATTTCTGAACGTGAAATTAAGCCAAAAGGATCAGAAACTGAGTTATGTAAGAAATATTTACTTACACCCTACGGATCACAAGCTACAATTCGTCTGCACATTAGTACCCATTTTCCTATTGATAAATCCTTGGTATATCTATCCAAAATAATAGTTTTAAAAAATCGATGAATTTTCTCCCATAATTACAAAAATTGCAAGCATTGTTTATATTTTGCCTGAACCTTTCCTCCATTTCCTTTAGATTAAAAATGCAATCTACATATCGGTTGTACATGTCAACTGAAGTGAACGATAAATATCTTGTGGACGTGAACATGAACACCAGTACAGTCTGATACAGTCCTAATAGATTTTGTAAAGCTTTTTTGAGCGTGTGTCAGATGTGTTTATTCCGTTTGGTGACTGTAGCTGTATTGAAACCTACCCTGCTATGTTTGTCTCATCTTCACCTCCGTAGCAGGTACGTTCGGCCATGTCTGAATCTCTGTATGAGAAGTTTTTGGCCCCGGATGAGCCCTTCCCTCTCCTCTCCCAAAGAGCTAACCTCAGTGATGTGGGAACTCTGGACGTCAGTGACTTTGGCTGTCAGCTCTCATCGTGTCACAGAACAGACCCTCTACACCGCTTCCACAGTAACAGGCAAGTAGCGAGTCTGAGTGTGTGTGTGTTCCCAGGTAAACTGACTTTCTGGAAATTAATTTAGACATTCACTTTAATGAGTATCCTACGGTGGAAAAGCTGCACTTCCCACCGACTGTTGCAGGATGTGCCATTGCAGCTGTTGCTTGCAATTCACCACACAGCTATTGTCAAGTTAATGTCCTGGATGCCATTGCCACGAAAGTATGTCTACATCTGTATTGATGTATTTATACCATATTTGCTTTGTCTCTCATCCAAATGTACAGCACAAGGCCGGTAGTAGCACACATTTTGCAGTTCATGGTGAAATAAGAAAGAATCACTGCCTTTCACCAAACCTCTTGCCACCATAAAAAGGGCTAATAGTATGTGGAAAGTTACAGATTGCAACCTGAAACTATGCATAATAACTATATTGTCACATGGCACTCATTAAGGTGAACTTTTGACATTTGTAATGTGTTTCGGAGAGAAAGAAATGTATTTAGTTGAAATGTAAATCCTTATCTTGTGTGCACACTTGTTCTCAGGAAGATCATCGGCAGGATTTCCAGAATTGACTTCCAGAATATACTCTTACATTCACTCATTGTCTCACCAGGTGGAACCTTACTTCCTGTGGGACCAGCGTAGCCAGCTCTGAGTGCAGTGAGGAGCTTTTCTCCTCGGTGTCTGTGGGGGATCAAGATGACTGCTACTCCCTACTGGATGACCAAGAACTAACCTCTCTGGACCTGTTTCCAGAGGGCAGTGTTTGCAGTGACGTCTCCTCTTCCATCAGCACCTATTGGGACTGGTCCGACAGCGAGTTTGAGTGGCAGGTTGGTTGTTAGCTGGCCAGTTATCTAACCTAGGAAGTGCTTAGGACAGAAGTCATGAGAACCTAGTGGCATTATTTGTTTGCATCAAACACAGATGATGTAGATGTTAATGATTAGCAGGCTACTTTGTCCATTCCATATAATAATCTGTCCTTCTCTGTTGTTTTCTCTGCTTTTCGTTGTCTGTGTTACTGCTGTCCTCCCAGCTGCCAGGAAGTGACATTGCCAGCGGCAGTGATGTCCTTTCTGACATCATCCCAAGTGTGCCAAGTTCACCTTGTCTGTTTTCAAAGAGGAAGCCTAAGTCCCACCCTCATCGCAACTTGGATGAGTTACCATGGAGTGCAATGACCAATGATGAGCAAGTAAACAAAGCCTACACTTTTTGTGTCAGAATTAACAGTGAAACTGCCAAGTTTGCAGACTTGGCTACTAGTTATGGTATTTATTTAGTTATGCTGGTTTATGTCAGTGGTTGGTTACTATTAGATTATGGAATGGCTTGCAGTTCAAATAAATAGTTTACTCTATGTGCCTTTTTTATTTTGTTGTAGTGGAGCTGTGAAGACCAAGATTAAGATTTTCCAAGTTTTTGTGACACTAACATATTTCACAAACTGAACAAGGGGGCTTAAGGGGGGAAACGGGAGGATTGTATGTGCAGGCAGAAGGCAGAGTGAATGTATAAAAAGCCACATCATTGAAGATTACAAAACTTGAGTCAGCAGCATAATGGCATTTCAGTCACAAGATAACATCTTACTAGGGAAGTTATTTTTCCTACCTGTACAGCTGCACATGAATGCTGAGTGACAGAGTGAATAATCTCTGTAGGAAGTTACAGCAATTGTAATGAATTGGATTGCAACTTCCCCAACAGCATTTTGCTGTATTATAGGTAGGTATGTTCTGAGCTGACCTACAGGATCGGTGGCGGCCCGAGCTATTTTTCGACAGACCTGCATCATTAATACAAAGCACTAGCCATTTCCAATTCCTTGCTTATTTGCTTCAATTAGCCCAGCAGTTAAAAACACCCCATTATGCCCAGTTAAACACTTCTTATCCACCTTCTAGAGTTAAGTGTAGGCAGAGATGCCTGGACAAAAGGAGCAAAACTCAAAAATTGCATGTCTGTGTTTGCACATTCAGGTGGAGTACATCGAGTACCTGAGTCGGAAGGTCAGCACAGAGATGGGCCTGAGGGAGCAGCTGGACATCATCAAGATCATCGACCCCTGTGCGCAAATCTCTCCCACCGACAGCGAGTTCATCATAGAGCTCAACTGTCTCACTGACGAGAAACTCAAACAGGTGGGTAGCAACGCTGAAACTCACCACAAATCGGCTGAACATTGAGCATTGAGTTGTCCATGAACACGATGCTTTTAGAGTTGATCTGTGATCCATTTTATACCTAAAATGCAGGAGAAGCATCAATATAAATGTGTTGGTTATACACTTCTCAAAAAAATTAAAGGAACAACTTGAAAACATCAGATCCCAATGGGGAAAAAAGTTCATGCTGGATATCTATACTGATATGGACTGGGTAATGTGTTAGGAACGAAAGGATGCCACATCGTTTGATGGAAATGAAAATTATCAACCTGCAGAGGGTTGAATTCAAAGACACCCCAAAAATCAAAGTGACAAATGATCTGGCAGGCTAGTCCATTTTGCTGAAATGTCATTGCAGCAACTCAAAATGGTTCTCAGTAGTTTGTATGGCCCCCACGTGCTTGTATGCATTCCTGACGACATCAGGGCTCCTAATGGCATTCTCTTCTGTAAAGCACTTGGTGCATTTAATATATTTGTTGTAAAGCACTTTGAACTGCATTTCCTGTATGAGTGGTGCTATATAAATAAAGTTTATTATTATTATTAATGAGACGATGGATGGTGTCCTGGGGTATCTCCTCCCAGATCTGGACCAGGGCATCACTGAGCTCCTGGACAGTCTGAGGTGCAACCTGGCGGTGTCAGATGGACCGAAACATAATGTCCCAGAGGTGTTCCATTGGATTTAGGTCAGGCGAGCGTGGGGGCCAGTCAATGGTATCAATTCCTTCATCCTCCAGGAACTGCCTGCATACTCTCGTAACATGAGGCCAGGCATTGTCGTGCACCAGGAGGAACCCAGGACCCACTGCACCAGCGTAGGTTCTCACAATGGATCCAAGGATTTCATCCCGATACCTAATGGCAGTCAGGGTGCCGTTGTCTAGCCTGTGGAGGTCTGTGCGTCCCTCCATGGATATACCTCTCCAGACCATCACTGACGCACCACCAATCCAGTCATGCTGAACGATGTTACAGGCAGCATAACGTTCTCCACAGCTTCTCCAGACCCTTTCATGTCTGTCACGTGTGCTCAGGGTGAACCTGCTTTCATCTGTGAAAAACCTGCCAATTCTGGTGTTCTATGGCAAATGCCAATCGAGCTCCACGGTGCCGGGCAGTGAACACAGGGCCCATTCAGGCCACCCTCATGAAGTCTGTTTCTGATTGTTTGGTCAGAGACATTCACACCAGTGGCCTGCTGGAGGTCATTTTGTAGGGCTCTGGTAGTGCTCATCCTGTTCCTCCTTGCACAAAGGAGCAGATACCGGTCCTGCTGCTGGGTTATGGACCTTCTACAGCCCTGTCCAGCTCTCCTAGAGTAACTGTCTGTCTCCTGGAATCTCCTCCATGCTCTTGAGACTGTGCTGGGAGACACAGCAAACCTTCTGGCAATGGCACGTATTGATGTTCCGTCCTGGAGGAGTTGAACTCCCTGTGCAACCTCTGTAG
>JAVQJF010017063.1:0-59668 GCA_036023855.1 Gadopsis marmoratus | reverse complement strand
CTCTCTCTCTCTCTCTCTCTCTCTCTCTCTCTCTCTCTCTCTCTCTCTCTCTCTCTCTCTCTCTCTCTCTCTCTCTCTCTCTCTCACACACACACAGAGTACACACGGGGCTACACATTCTCATTGTCTTCTGCTATAGAAACAGCCTCCATCTCCTGCTACTTGCTCCCTATATGTTTTTGTGACAGACAAGGATATTTCCTTGATCAAATGCACATTGCTATTCTGATGTCATAGCATCATATATATTCAGTGTGTGTGTGTATATATATATATATATATGTATATATATACAAGCACTGAAGTCAACAATACAGTAGATATGCGGTTCAGACGAGTTGTTCAAGTTTCAAATTCATTCACTTGTGGCCTTCTGCCAAGACTTCACTGAGAGCGCACTGACTTTTAACCTATTAATATTGCCCAAATGGTCTGTTTATGCAGTGACTCGCGATAGGCTTGCTGCCCTTCTCTTATACTCATTATATGCTCAAAATAATAAAAAATCTGATTACTCTTAATGTAGGATTTTTGAATGGGGATTAAGGGCTAGATTTCGAGATGGGGGGGGGTAAAGGAAGGAAGCATATTTCCGTGTGGGGGAAGGATGTGGAGCGTGTGATAAAAGGTGTGCAGGGGGTGTATTTAAAATGTAGTGTTGGTATAATTTGAGATTCTGATGTCAGCCAGCTTCCCAAGTGCCTTGTCCTTTTTGGAGCCGTGCTCGCATTTTGACCTCTTGTAACCAGATTTGCTGGCATCCCACGATGGAATTTACTCCGTGCAATATTAAATGCAGTACGGAATGCCTGATGTGCAAGGATAATGCTTGTGTAGAGGATCATTTCGCAGAGATTATGTTTGTGCAGCAGATCACGGCTGACGGTGGATAATTGAGGGGTTTGGATCGCCTAATCATTAAAGCTGACTTAACCTTAATATCATGATATGGGTTTCATGGGGATAATCTCAGTCTGATCGCCTCATCTAACAGTGTTTTCTATATTCATACGTCACTTATGGGATATGGAGTTGCAAAATTTCACGCACCATTTCTTTTGAATATCTGCACACCTTAGGTGTTAATCATCACGGCAGTCACAAGCCAACACCATGTAAATCACATCTGATGTTTGCAACTCATTCTCAGCAAGCGATAACTTAGCGATGACTTCATCCAGTGGGAGGACTTCACTGGTGACGGCACTCCCATGAGCTCAGCGAAGGCCAAGGGGTGTATCTGGATTTGCCATTTTTCTTCGGCGAAGGTTGCAAGCTCGGTAGCCATTTCTTAGGCAAATGCCTGGACAGGTACAAAAAAAACCAAACAAACTGTGAAGTTATGGCTCATGACCGCAGGAAAGGGAAAAACACAGTGGTGTTTCTCATGTCAGTTACCGTCGGGCCTCGCAAGGATACACACAAGGTCTGGTGCACACACACGAGCATGTAAAGACGTACGCGGCATAAACGCCATACACGCGGCCCTGCCGAGGCCCAACGCAGCGGGCGCTTCATTGCACACTCCCTGTCTCTCTGTGGGAGTGATCTGTCGGTAAGTTGGGAGGGGGGGGGAGTTAACACATTGTGTGAGCAAAACAACAGAAAATTCAAAAATACATGTTGTGGTTCACAGTTATACATGCATCTTCTGATGCACGAAGATGCATTTGGCTGATCACACCCAGTATGAGTTCATCTTCACTGGCGATTGAGCAACTTGCACCGTGTCACTTGATGACAACTTGAGACCCACGGTGCCATAAGGGCCGCGCACAAGGAAGGTGGATGGTAATGCCATGGTGCATCCATCTGTTGTGTTGTGTTGTGTGTGTCAAGCTTTCTGTTCCGCTGACATGTACGTTTCTTTATTTCTTCCGACAGCTTCTGGACGGCATCTGGCATCCGAGCAGCAGGACTTGTGGTCTGGTGGGAAGGGTGGCACAGTGGAGGGAACCGTGCCGTAAAGGAAGAACCCGTTTCTGGCATTTGCCAGCAAAGGACTGACCTCAACTGGGACCTTCAGCAGCGGGCGGTAAGAGGAGGAGGCCATGTGGACCGCACGCCTGCTAGTCCTCGCCGGTCTCTTCGCACCAGCCGCTATGGGTGAGTTTGGCTCATTAGCGCTCGTGTGTGTTTGTGTCTATGTGGACGTGCAGATGTGAAGCCCCACTTGTATTCTGTGACTGGCATGGTTTGAAGAATTTCATCCTTTTGCTATTTAAATGCCAGATTCCATCAGCCAACTGCAATAAAAGCCTCTGACTTTGTCTGTCTCCTTTTCAGCGCCTATCTAGCTCCTCTCGCTAATTAGCAGTTTTTGACTCCCTAAACTCTGTGAAACTTTTTTTTTTGCATCAGTATTTATTATTTGCACTCTGTCTGTTTCTCTCTCTGATATCCTACCTATTTTTAGATCTGTCCCTCTTCCTCTTATCTCAGTCACTTGCTCTCCTGGCAGAAGGAAATGAACTGAATTTACTTTCAAAGAATCATTAACACTGCTTTGGCTTTGTGGTGTGCATAGCGAGAATTGCGGGGGGGGGCAATTCTTTTATCATTTCACGCATTGAGATCTTAAGATTAAGTTAAAAAGTATTTCTTTTCCCTTGTCTTGGTAAATGGAAACCGCCGTAGTTTTGCAGCGTTTCCCTTTGGCCTTCCGTGGATTGTTTCAGAGGCGAACCAAATGAAGTCATTTAAATTCAAATTAAAAAACGTTGATGGCGGTGGTCCGGTGGCTTGTGGGTGTGGGGGTGTGTGGGACAGTTGGTTACAATCAACTAGGGTTTAGATGTAGGGAGTGTTTGTGGTGGGGCAATAGCCCATAACAATGTTAATTTGATATGGCTAAAACTATTAATGTGAGATTTTAAGCTAATTGAATTGTTTTTGTGCTGTGATACCTACGCGCACCATCCAGTGCTAATGAATGCACACTTTTCGGCATCGTTAGTTTAGTCTTAATGCTCAATAGAAAGAGGTCAGAAGTTGGCAGCATGTCTCTGTAGAGATCTTTTGACCGGCGGATGTGACAATGTAATACAGCTGATTTAGTAGTAGTCAGCCAAAGGAGCCACTGAGATGTTGCATTATTAAAGTCAAACTGAACATATACATATCTATCTATAGATATATATATCTCTGTGTGGTTTGTAACATTGCTCTAACTGGAAAAGGCTACACGGGCAGTCCACCAGCTGGGGTGTTTTAGCTGTTGCTTAATCCCGTCTGTGATTTGAACACTCCCAATGTGACATCATGCCTCTGTACATTGACTCTGTGTCATGATTGAAATCATGGAGCGACGAGGTCACGTTGTTGGGCGTTTTGGCAGTCTGGACCACCATGGAAGAACACTAACACCAGCTAGACCCGCTCCTATTAATAATGTGGGATGGTCACTCCTGCGTTTCCCCACTTCCTTATAAAAGCTGTTTTACCTGCCTTTAATGCTATTTTAACTACCTAAGTTAAGTCTTAGTACATCTTATTCAGAAATTACAGAGATATATTAACATACAACTGCATTATCCTTGTGCTTGCTGTAAACCTCAACATCAGTTTCAAGGCACGCAAGCCCACACAGTTAGGAGTGACACACAGGCAAGCATACCCATGCACAAAGAACCACAGCCTGTGTGCAGTCAGTGTTATTGGTCCTTATTGCGTTGACCTCTTGACCTTGTATTTGATTACCATTGACTCTTAAGTGCTGTCTACAACTGCCATGTCAATCACGCAGCATCTAGTCGTCTCTCGACCTATCAATGTGAATCTTCTGTCTGCCTGCTGCATTTTAGATGCACTTCCAGACTTTTTTTTTATTTTTTATTTTTTAAAAGAAGTGTACACAGCCTTCTAACTAGAAATCTATTGTCCACAAACACCATCGGAACAAAAAGCATTTAAGCACGCCTTGGGATTAGAGAGAAGCATATCGACGGTCCATTTGGCTGGATAAACAGTGACTGTAGGACAACCAGCCTCAGCCAATTAGAAGGTGTCATGGGGGATGGATGTGAAGTGGTTTAAAGGAGATGGACGACTGGGAAATGCGGCTGAACCGTGGCCATTTTAGACACGCTGTAACAGGCAGCTTGTGTAAAGGAACAAGTTGTGTTTTTCGCGTGCTTTAGCCCATTTACCACAAATCAAACATACGTCAGTGCAGAGTTTCTATTTCCAAGCATACCCTCGTTTTTCTGGAGTGGTGACTGCATTTCTCCACCTTCCAGGCTGCCATTGCTTTTAGCCCGTGGCAGTACGGTAGGAAAAAGCACGCATCAACCAAAAGCAGTTTGAACCATTTGGAACATGGCCAGCAGCAAGACATGCATGGTTCGTCATAAATGGGCTGAAAAAAATGTGCAATAACACCTTCCCGGTCCTTTCCTCATACCCCAACAATCAATCACTTATTGATCCCATGGGAGTAGGTGACATCAAACTGACAAACCATCTACTAAACCAGCAATGGTTTTTGGTGCTGTAACTAAAGGCCCTAAAGGAACCACATGTGAGCATTTGGGCTTGTTTGAACACCAGATTAAGAAGTTGACATCCCATGCAAATAATCTGGCAGTTTTATTAGAAAGAAAGCAATCATTTAACACCCAACCCCAACCCTGATGCTATAAGCAGACACGGCCAGATGTTGCCAGTGAATTGTTCTGCAGCTGGCGAAGCTTTAGTGGGAATGTTCGCCACGGTGTCATTGTGCGCGTTTCTCCCTGAGAGCGTTGTAAATGTGCACTCGAGGGGATGCTGTCCTACTTTGGGATCTATAGTCCCCTTTTTGTCTGTATACACTAGTCGGGCACAGGTATGCACACACATGTGGATGAATGGCATCAAACAAAGGGAATAGCGCTGTTTCTGTCGACGCACACGCCACATTACACATGTAATAATCACAACATGTGTGCAGAAAAATGCACACGTTTGCACAGGCTGTGTTAGCTAGTGGCGTGCGGCATCCTGCCTTTTCTTATCTTTATTTGTACGTCAACACGTAGCCAGCTGTCTGACACTTGCATAGCAGCGAGGCGACAACACAAAAAATGAGTCCATGATAGAAAGCAGCTTAAGCAGCGGTGCGGATGTGTGGGTGGAGTTGGGTGTATTTTGTTTGTGCACGGGCTTGCGTGTGATCTTCGTGTGTGTGTGTGCGTGTGTGAGTGTAGCTACAAAGTCTTGCGAGATTAAGAAAAGGTTCTATCACAGATGCAGTCAGTGGGTTGAAAAATAAGTAAAAGGCATCCTTGTCATTGTTTTGCTAGCCGTGAATAACAATGGGTAAAAAAGCAATGTCCCAAACACTCTGGCCATGCCTGAGCAGCACATTAATCATGCGTTTCTGTGCATGTAAAATGCTCCAGGAAGGATTTTATATTAATTCTACTTAATACCACCCCATGGATTCGGAGACATAGTCGCTATAATGGATGACGGCTCGTGGGCCAATCCAAGAGACGAAAGCGTGACGTCTGACACACATTTTTCACGGCCTGATCCTGGTGCATACATCAAGCCTAGAAGCAGATATCGTCCTGCCTGAGGGGCGGGATAGGTAGGTAATGGATGAGGCAGCGAGGCAGATGTGTGCCCAATGCATCTGTTCAGCATGTGTGTGTGTGTTTTGTAGGTTTTCCTTGCTCTCGGGAACAATGTTGTTCTTAACCCTATCCCTTCCTTCCACTCAGACAGTGCTCTCTTGCAGAGCGCACGCAGAGTTGAATCCGAGCCAGCGTGCACCCTACAAACACCCTCTGTTGCTCACGTCGAGGTGTCTGCACTAATACGCAAAGGTTAGCTGTATCTAACCAAACAAGAGCATTAAACTCCGTCAGTCTCACTTTTCCCGTACCCAATCCACTTAATTAATCTCCTTGTGCCAGGGCACCGACTCCGTCCGCCAAGGCATCCCTGGATTTGCCTAATTTGCTTAATTAATTAAACAAATGATTTATTTGAGCTCATATTTCAAAGCGGGAGAAGGTTGTTTGTAGAGCCTGCTGTGAGGCATGTACTGTGTTGTTGTGACTGTGAGGTGCCTCTTGAAGCATTGGAAACAAGTGGGCTTTGGAGTGGGCGTACGTCAATCATGCTTAATGTACAGGCAGATATGGTACTTCAGTGCAGGGGTAAATTATATATGCATTTGCATGTGACACTAGATGAAGAAAATAACTTTCAACAGTGTCTGTGTTTTAATGCAGGTGAGGTAGGGGGATAATTAGAGTAGCATTGTTTCACTCTGGTGAAAGTAAACACAAAAAGCAACAGGCCTTATTTTGAGGTGTGATACGAGTGGGTGGTGGGAGGCTTAAAGTAACAGACGTGGGCCAAGAATATTGGGGAAACGGGTGCAGTGCTATGCATTGTGTATCAATCTCAACTACCGACTCCTTCCCCAGCAACATCTCTGG
Organism: Gadopsis marmoratus; assembly: GCA_036023855.1. NCBI lineage: Eukaryota > Metazoa > Chordata > Actinopteri > Centrarchiformes > Percichthyidae > Gadopsis > Gadopsis marmoratus. The sequence continues at coordinate 53,237 of JAVQJF010017063.1, read as the reverse complement.
GTGAGATGCAGCTGAACGAGGCGCTTGATCCGAAATTAATCAAATAATTCTTACTAGTGCTAGGCTGGTGTCAGGCCGACCTCGAATTTTAAGCAAAATCGAATAACAAACCTTTGACTCCTTTTCTATTCAGTTCTTTGAGGTCTGTGCAAACACTGACATACCTATCCCTATTATTATGGCCACATGTAAAAATATTGCATACATTTAACTTATATGCTGCATGGCTGGGTGAGTACCACATGCTCTGTGCTGATACTACATGTACAGTATACTTTACATAATTATGTACAACACATGTCATATATATAGTGCAAAGCATATGAACTGCTATATTACTTTATATAAAACATATGTTGTATTAATTCAGTGTGACAGTGGCCATAAATTGTTAAAATAAAATAAAAAATTGCTATCTTAGGCCGTCACCAAGCTCAATATTTTAATGCTAGCGTTCTGATGGTACCGTTTAGCATGATCACTATCTTATTTTAGCATGTTAACATGCTTACATTTGTGGATTAGCACAACACACCAAAAAGCTGTGCTCGGGATGTCCTTAGTTTTGCATGTATTGAGTTTAAGATTTGACCTGATGATGCCACTAGAGGGGATCATCAGAGTGATTGCAATTCATCCTGAGGGGGACATAAATGTCTCAACCAAATTTTATGGTAATCCATCCAATGGTTGTGAAGACATTTCATTCAAAACCACAAATGTGAACCTCATGGTGAAGCTAGAGGGAACGTCAGGGGGCCCATGAATGTCTGCGCAGGATCTCATGGCAATCCAATAGATGTTATGATATTTCCATCTGGACCAAAGTAGTGGAGCGACTGACATTGCCACGCCGCTGGCATTGCTAAATACCCGTATTTCCAGCCTCGTTTGTGTGTTCATTTCGTCGGAGCCTAGTGCTAGTTGGCGCAGGATGCCATGCCTCGTTCACACTGGAGGAGGATTTGAAAATGCGTACAACATCGGTCAAACTCTGAGCTCAGGATGTGGACTGCACTGCACATACTAGTGTAATATATGTCAAGGCAAGGTCACAACAGTACTGAACAGGGGCAGGCAGGAAAGCATCAGCCCGGTGACATTTATGATAAACAGAATTCAGTTTAGTCTAAAGTATAGGGATGATTAGACTAAATAAAAAAAAAAATAAAAGAGTTGCTTTTGTGTTGCTGTTGAGCACCGGAGGAGAGAGTGATGGAGCATTTTATTGCCTGCAAAATGTGTAGTTTAAGTAATTTTGTTACTTGACTTTCACATAAAAGTGTGATCGCTTTGAAAATGGTTTTGATGAGATTCTTAAAAATGCCTTGGGTTTAATGCTTTAACAGATTTTGTTTTATTTGCCTCTTTTTTATTTATTTATTTTTCCCGGGAAATGGATTAGGCTTCCTGAAAATAGATGATAGTGTTGCAGTTATGGAAAAAATTACTTTGTTTTTATACCTTCCCTAAGGGTGGCCTCCACAGCTGTCATTTGGATGCCAGCTTATTCCATAGCTCCTTTCTGAATGCCAATTTATTTAGCTCTTTGTGCAGCAGTTTTAGTGGGTCTCACTTTATCGGGTCATGTGGCCTCATTTGAACAGAATTGTTAGATTTGAATTTAAAGTAAACAAACTGGCTTTAAAACCCAGTTTTCTTCCTATTCGTGCTCCCATCTTGTCCCCGGTAACAATTTGTGTGGTGTTTGGCATGGCTCTCAGAAATCCCCTTCCCTTTTTATGTTCTACTGTAATGAGTGAAAAATCAATACCTGCTTGATATGGGGAATAAAAGGATGGCCTTTCCTGCCCATGGCGTCAGAAGTGACTGCTTGACATTGCCAAATTGCTGTCAGAACTTGCAACCCAAGAGGAATGAATGACAGCAACATTACAAATGGCAGGGTGGGGTTAAATACCTCTGCATGTTTTATAGGTGTCCACACCAGGACCTGTGTATATCTTCTGCATAAATGAATTGGATTCCTCATTCATTCAGCCCGGTGGTGATGCCATTTAGAGTGGACTTGCAGCTGGCCAAATGGTGTTTAATGAGGACAGATATTGACAGCAAGGTCAAGTGGCAGTGGATGCTAGTTTACATTAGGCCGCATAATGCGCGCACGCGTGTGTGCGTAGTGCATGTATTTGTTTGTGGTGTCTGGCAGAGTGGAGAGAGAATTGCTAAGTAACCCCGCGGACGAGTTCGCAGGGCAAAAACGGTGGGCGTGCAGTACCACAGGGTTTCCCACACTGCATAACAGCAGGGGTCAGGCAGTAATTTGGGGTGTGGGTGGAATGTGAAGAGCAGGAAGGGCAAACAGAAACCATGCAGAGAGACCGACAATGCAGCGACCTATGCTTTGCTCTATTTAGGAAATTAATTACTTTTTTCTTCCCGAGCCACACTGTGAAATCTAGACAAAGAACATTATGCTTTTTATCCCTTACCTGCAAAATACATCCACCGCGTACACATGCATGTAGCAGCCTGCATATTTGTCATATTTGCATTCTGATGACATGGATAGCTGCCGTGAAAGACTCTGCAGATGATTACATGTTCCAGTGTCACACTACACTACAGTGCTGTATATGCAAATGTGTCAGCTTCGTCGGATTGGCCCCCTAAGCTCAATTTCCACCGTAAGGCTTTCACAGCCATGGGTGAGGGTATGACGGTGTGTGAGTGAGGCAGGGTGAGGCTGTCAGTTTCCCCCCCGCCGCCCACATGATGAATTGTTACTGCAGCACCAGCACATGATTACAATACAGGCCTTAGGCCATACTGTATGCATGTTTGCTAATCATTCAGATTAGAATCTCCCCTTTTTATACCACATGTTACTAATAACATGCATATTTTGATTATTCTTTTGTGGATGTGTGTTTGTGTGTGAGGGGTTGTTGGAGGGAGTGTATCTCTCCCTCTCAGACTATTCAATATGAATCTATGTACTCAGTCTAAAATCACAGATTTTGTAATGACATCATTGCAATTCAAAGCCCATTTGATACAATTTGAATCGGCTAGGATTTCTGTTGTGATTTAAAAGAGAAAAAAAAATAAAGTGGCTGAAATAAATCAACAATTTTCTTCATTTTTATTTCAAATTCTGGATCGGAAATGCCGGAGAAAATTATGTCTTTTGCCCCACAAACAATAGTAAGCACAGGCTGCGGTACAGCCAGTGGTTCAGCCAAAGTTTTTTTTGGTCAGTCACTAAGCGGGATGAATTCTCCACAAAAATGCTGCAGACTGAGTGTTGTTTACCTCGGTTCCTGGGTCAGTGTCGTCCTTCTGAATTTGGTGTTTTTATGTCATCGGTAACCGCAGGGACTTAGGGGTCCCCTGCAAGTAGCATTAGCTGCTAACACTAATGCTCCACTTAGTAGCTTTATTAGCCTACTGGAAGCACACACCTTGCCCTATTAAATCAGCAGGGACTCCAGGACGTTACAGGTCCAAGCCAAGACATTACCATTGGGCAGAACCATCCTAGCTGTTCCCCGTCTTTGTGCTAAATTAAGCTATGCTAACCGGCCACAGGTGGTTGCTTCACAGATATGAGAGTGGTATTGATCTGGTCAGCTAAGTATCCTAAAGTGTTCCTAAAAATGTCAAGACTATTCCTATAAAGTAATAGGCAGCATTGTACACGGTGGTCTGATATTTCTTGCCTGTCCGTCTTTCACATTAGCGACGCTATTGATCGAGTTGTAGCGTTTCTGGCATGCAGATCTTATTTCAATGGAAGCTCTCTGAGAGCCTGTGGAGGCCCACTTCAGATTATGTAACATGCGGCTTCATGGCGAGTGGAGTGCTTTCCCAGGTACCCCGGCTCAGATACACCGGCACTTTCTGTCGATGAAAAAAGTCAACGTAATGGCAGCCTGAAAGAAGAGAGCAGTCTTGCAAATGAAGACCCTATTCTTTTTAAATGTTCTAGCTAACAGTACACTGAAAGCATCTTAACAACTGGTTCTCTGCTTTCATTTGAGCATTGTATGTAAGTCTTGATTATAGTCTCGTCGTCTTTTGGTGCGTGAGGCATTGTCGCTGCTGTTGAGTGTTTCCCGGGAGCAATTGGGGGCATTGGAGAACTACAGAGGAGAATACAGGTGCCAGGTGTTCGACTTGGACTCAGGGGACGGGGTGAAGTGATTCCACCTTAGCTTGACCAACAAAGGGAATCGTTATATAAGGGGTAAAGGATTAATTAGTTATTGTTCCTTTTGATCGCTTTTTCTTATGCAGCTATCGGGAAGAATTTAAATGCATCCATTCACAAACGGAGTGTACTGAAGATCTGATTCCATTTAAAGTTCACCGCAGGCGCAGCGGGCCAATTATGGGCGAGATTGTGTATGACCCTGCCCTCTCTTCTCTCAACTCTGTCATTGAATAGACCAAGCACGCACAGTAACTGGCGAGTTCATCCCAGCGAATCAATATGAAGTATTGTGAAGTCTGCATTTGCAGCGGGAGGGTGGGGTGGGGTGGGGGGGGGGATCAAGTGATACCGTGGCACAGATTAGCCCATTAGACCTTGAGGATGAGAGAGAGAGGGAGCAATGCTTTGGCAACATTGTTTTTGTGCCAATAAAGCCTTTTGAATTTGGAGGCGGTGTGGTGGTGGAGGTGGGGCGATACTGGAGATGGCCTTCAGTCTGGCCCAGTGGCCTTGTAGGGGGAATTCAATACAGCCATTGACAAAAGAAGGCTTCCATTGTGGCGGAACCAGCCTCCTTTGGGAAGCCGTTCCATTTCCTTATTAATTGTGCTCTCATTAAAATAAAAGGAAGGGGAGAGGGGCATGGATAGCGCGAGAGTAATGGTAGCTCCTCAGCGTGGCCTCCTTGTTTGGAAAGACGCCAGGGTCAAGTCGTTTACAGTTCTAGTGCTTCACACGGGATGGAAAATGCAGTGTAGTTTATGTATTTTATGTACTGCACACACAGATAAACGCACACATGCCCTCCCTTTATCTTCTTTCTTTCAAACCCTCCTACACACAAGAACACAAATCTTCCTTACTGGCCCCTTCGTCATCTTCTGCAGATGTACAGTACCAAGACTCGGCGGGTCACAGTTTGGCCTCCGTCTCGCACCACAGCTGTCAGACATGGGGAGGAGTCATCAGTTCAGGCCATGGGTCACTGTTATCCTGACCAAATATATTCCCTAAAGTAGCCTGTGACTCTCTGCTAGAAGGAAAATTCTGGTTTATTACAATGTGGGTCACATTTTTTTGTCATATTTGCCATCACTTCTATCAGTTATGTGATGACGCTGAACTGCTGCTGAGCCCGCAGTCAGAAGAACAGTGGACGGAAGGTCAAAGTTGAACCAAAAGCTCAGCCTGTAAAAGGATGGATGTTTACAGACGGACCGTTTTGGCTCATGATTTTAACCATTCACATTTGTTTTCTTTTCCAAATAGCAACCCTATTTATCACCTGACCGTTTTTCTTGAAACCTGTATGATCCTCCGGGGGTTGTTACCCTTTCAGCAATGTTGCCATATTCCGTGATTCCAGTGCTGAACTTGGTGAATCGGAAGTTATTATTACTGATATAAACAATGGCAAAAACGACAAACGTAAGACCCAGGTTTTAATAAACTGGAATGATCCTTTTTAAAGTGCGTACGTCAATGTGGACCTGATGGGTTGTTTGGTTGATTGATTGTCCTGCATCACTAGAGCGCAACAGCAACCAAGATGATCAAATAGCAAATCTTAATATACAGATCCATTAAGAAAATACTGCAAAAGAAAACAGAAATGTCATATTATAGTAGGAGAGATACAGGGTACTTTTTTTTTTCCTCATAGCACCCTCCTCAGGTCACCGTACAGGGGGCAGTGAAACACGAAATTAAATTCATCCTCAGCAATACCGCGATCACAAAAAACACAAACATCTGCTTCTTGAAGCCTTTTCTGTACACAGTAATTAGATTGTGTTTCGTCAACTTGCATATGTAACGCAGAAGCCAATCGATTATACATATGAATACATTTAATGTTCAATATGACCGTCATTCATTTTCCTTATAACCATATTTACTTTGCGTTTTTTCACTGCTATCTTTGTTTTTCTTCGCCCCTGTTGGATCTGCAACTTGTCACGAGCTTTGTTTACACCCGATAGCTCTCAAGAGGTAAGATGTGTGCTGCTTCTGTTCAGTTTGTCTGACAGTTTGTCGGGTTATCAGCTGAACATGTTGCCCCCCCCATTCTAAACTGAGATGGAGAATGCCATAGGGAAGATATCTGTTTTTGGGAGGTGGGGGTAGAGGGCAGGAGCCATAACTTTCACCGGCATCTCCCTGTGGTTAGAGACCCTACAAAAGACCAACTGTGTCAAATGAGAAAAATTGCAGGTGCACATTCCCCAGTGGTGCACTCCCTCCTGCCTCCCACTCTCCACACACGCTGCTGGGGTGGGTGGGTGGAGGTGAGGGGGTTAGAAGGAGATCCTTTTACACTGTGATAGTACTCTCCTTTCTCTGCCACGGGATGGACTGAGGAAAGGGTTGAAACCGGAGAGTCAGAGTGAGCGATGTCATTCCGCAGCAAGCATCGGCATCAAACAATAAAGGCATGTCATTTTTATAGGCCCACTGCAGATGTTTCTCAGCTGCATGTTAACCCTGTGCATACAATGGTGGGTATTTTGTGTTGGGGGTCATGCTGAAGATCACAGGGGCCACCCTTTAAGTGGGAGGTCTGGATTTAATCCCCAGTGCCTATTTGACCCATTTTTTTGTGTCATGAAGGCAAATAGAATGCAAGTACGTGATACACACTGTGCAACTTTAAAACTCAAGGTGCTACATATAGCTTCAGATCGTGCATAATTATTAACTTTAGCCCAGATGACAAGATCTGCTAATGGCTTTTTGTGACGAAGCGAGGTAAAACTACCCAGCATGTGACCAAAAAAGGAAACCAAAATTAGATACACTTTCTAAGGCAGGCGTTTTCTCTTTCTCATCCTGTTAATAACTGCACAACCCTTAAAATGCAAGATGCATGATGGGAAATGTAGTGCCAAAACGTTACAAATGGAAAAGAATTAATTGCAACGATTGGAACTTTTTGTATTGTTCACTGTCTGTGCAGAGTCTTTACCAGACTAACCCAAATAATTATGTCCCATCGACAAAGTTCTTGTGTCCGCAAAACTCTGACATTCTCCTTGACTCATTCAGATACATTGGGCTACAACATTGCCACAAATGTTGCCATAATCCGGTAAGAAAAGGGAGTGAAAACCCCGAGCCTAGTTTCCAAAGGGTTAAGTTGCTGTATCATTGAGCAAAGGTTTCTGATCACCATTAGACTCTGTTACTAGCTTTAGGGCCCATCTACGTTTACTCGAGATATATGTTTAAGAAGAACTTGCAATGATCTGCAGCAGTTCAGCCCTAAACTAATATCTGCAAACACCGAAGCTTCACTGTTTCCCAGGTTTACCAACTAAAATTGTTGTTTGTTTGAGGTGGAAGCCTTTCTCAATGTGATATTGCATCACGCATCACAGCTCTGCGCCTGCTTGTGTGAAACCATGTCTGCCACGTCTTGCCTAAAATCTCGCATTCCCTCCTATTTCATGCCTCTTGCGCTTGTCGTCGGATGCCAGTATGCCACGTGTTAGGACTTGAGGCCGGACGATTTGATGCGTGATGCGCTCATACATATTCAGCGCTCATTATCTCCGCACAATAACCCCATGTCTGATACCTGTCATTCTGAATATAGAATAAAAGACAATCAAAGGAGATCATCATGGCCGTGTGTCTCAGATGTAGCGTAGCCACTCAGGCTAATTTCAGCAGTAGTGCCTTGATTGCATACACGTGGAATGAGATTACTTAGGGATAACTTTTTTCACATTTACCATCTCCATGACGACGTTTTAAAAAAAAAAATAAATTTCTTACCTGCTTTCTTCTCTTTACAACCGTATTATATCACTTTACATACTTACTTTTTCTTCCTTCACACTCCCTTCCCTCTTTCCTGTTTCTTTTGCTTCAACTCTTTTGACTGGCAGCACGTCAATGCTAACCATTTAGCTTTGCATCAAGCTAGCACAAATGGCTCCTTGGCCACTGTGATCCCACTAAAAGAGGCCTCTCTTTTCCTAGAGATGCACAGTATGGGAGCACTGAAATGGCCTATGAGGTGGCTTGCACTATCCCATAGGACAGGCTGGGGTGCTGGGAGAGGCCTGGCATTAAGATTGAATCAGTGCAACACCGTGACACCTTGCCAGTGGTGATGTAGCTCAGGGAGGGAGGGAGTGTAACAGCGTAGGCAAGGGTGCCTGATTTAAAAAAAAATAAAAAATGTGTCATCCTTGAACGGTGTCATGTTCTCTGCGCGTAGGTGTATGCACCAGATAGTGATATTCCCTAGGAAGGGACACCCCCTCCCCCCCACCACGCCCGATGCATAATGTATTAACGTGGACACATGCACATACAAACACACGTGCACGAACGAACAAACCACAGGGGTGGAAACAAAAGAAGCAGGATGTAGTTAAGCACAGATACAGACAGCCCTTAATCTGCTGATGCCATCCGGCACATCAGATTGCACCACCCTTTAGGTTCTTACAGTATATAGAACAAACCGCCGCCCCCACCCCCAACCGCTTACCCACTTCATCTCCCTGTTATCTATACTCATTCAAATACCTTTGAGGTATACCTTTTCTGCTTAAACTGGTTTTATCATCCCCTGGGTGTGTTAAAATATCTCGGGGATTTGCAATAACACTCAAATAAGCATCCAGTGCTACATGTGTACTGTATATGAGACTGAAAATGTAGTATTTGGCAAGTGTTTCACAAATATATTGAGAAATATGAAGTGATGTCTTTGTTAATATAAAAACATAAGATGCATATGCATGAAATTTAAATTTTGTCATTTGAATAATTTCTTGTTGTTCATTATGTAAGTAAACGTTACAGCACTGAGCTTTAGTTGGTATTAATTAATGTATTTTGCCTCTCGGATGTTACACTGCAGTAAAAGTTGCACTTGCCGGAGTACCGGGAAGAGAATTGGCGTCGGTTTATTTCCAAAATCTGCAGCAGAAAACCAATCATTGCAACGCAATTCATAGAGTCCTGTCCTCGTGCAAGGATACGTTTTGATCAAATAGAATGCAAACAGGTCCATACAAGGACGCTGCGAATGCGAGCTTCAATTTCCTGTTTTTGTTTTGTTTTTTTTTTTCAAACGGTGAGAAATTGAAAAATGCTCACCCTTACTTCCCACTACCCAAACAAGGCCAAATGTTTCATGCAGCCTTCACGACAAACAGAAAAGGAAATTTCATCTCCAGATTTCATCAACAACCAATATGCTGTTTTATGTAAATTGTGTTGGTATCTTTCTCCCACGTTCTGCTTGTTTCAAGTTGAAAAATACTTTTTTTTTTTTTTTTATCCGCCTCCAGCAAGTTACTTGTTATTGTACTGTATGTGCAATTGAGTCTGGTGTTCATTTTGCTGTTGTCGACTGATTGGGGTCATCTCAGATTAAGTGCTTTCTTACTATCTCCCTGATCAACACACACATCATATTGTGCCAAAGCAGAAAGTTATTATCAGTTGAGCTGTGAAAGCTAGCGTGTGCTAACCTGGCGGCCAGTGCGTTAGTGCTGGAGTTCAGCTCTATTTGCACTCACTATTGCACTATTAATACAACCATAATAAGTAGAGCCCCTGGGATCCATTCAGACAGTGATATTGCCTGGTTTCCTATTCATTACAAGAGAACACATTTTCTAGCTGTTCTCTCGTCGGTTTGTTGCCGTGTCTCATGTGAAAGGAGCTCATAGAGCTTGTGCAATACTGTGGGTTGCTATGGCAATAAATGGAGTGCAGTCAAGTGTTCACATGAATGGTGCTTCCTAATGTTACGAACGAGCTACAGAGGCATACTTTACATTGGACGGTGTGTGTTGATGATATTTTTAAAGAAATGGTCTAAAAATAAAGAAAACTAAACGACTGGTTCTGATTGGGAAAAATTGAGTAAAAGCAAAACTCCCTTTCCAATAGTTTTAAATGCACACTGCCTGCAACTGAAGTCTTTGGGTATGTTTTTTTTGCTGACCATTTTAGGAGTTTTATACAAACCGATGATCACAAAGTGCTTATCAGAGAAAGTATCAAAGTAAATGCAGAATAATAAACACCTCTGGCGTCTGCTACCAGTGTTGGAGAGCTACCAAGTACATTTATTCAAGCACGGTACTTGTCTCAGGTACTTGTACTTTCCTTTTCATGCTACTTTATTCTTCTTCTCCAGTCTGTTTAAGATGAAAATATCCACTATGTTCATTTTACAGCTGTACTTAGTAAGTACTATGGTGATCAGTAATTTACATACAAAATGTGAAAGCACACCGTGACACTTTATTTTTTAAACATTTCGCTGGTAATACTGTTGTACTTGCTGATTACTAATTAAAATGGAAAATCTTTTATTTTTGTTAAAACATTTTCATATCAAGGTTCAATTCTATATATATATATATATATATATATATATATATATATATCATAACACAGTTATCTCATAGCACTTGTTAATACAGAGCAAGTCTAGACCAAGTCTATATGTATAAACCCAACAATTCCACCATGGTGCTGCCACTTTTACTAAAGTAAAGGATGTAAATGCATCTTCCAACCACATAGCTACGCATGCATATATGTTTTGGGAATGCCAAGGATACAGAACATTTACACGTTTGCCAAAATGGTCACCTTGGTCGAAATGTAATTTTGAGTTGCAACCCCGCAAATGTAGATTAATTGCCAAGGCAGAAAAATATTGTGAAAAAACCCCCCATCGAGAATAATGCTAAGCTAACTGGAATATTGTTTTGTATAGAAATAAAGATTATTCTGACATTTTGGATTTCGACTTTAGTTGAAGACTGGTATAAGGAGCGATTTAAGAATAGTGCAATGGGAGAGAGTGAGAGCAGGCAAGACACTATCTACGTATCAAATGTGCAAGAATTACAATTTTCTATCACCAAAATAGCTCCCTCATGTTTTCGAAAGTATGCATGTTTTTTTTTTTATATATATATATATTGATTCCCTGGCCCCTGCACTTCAGTGTTTACCTCGTCTGACCAACCTCTGTTTACTGAGCGGTTCAGATTAGCGACGTTGCACTGCAGTTTCACAATGCTAAACTTAGCCCAGCTCTCGCCTCCAGTGTGCCGTTCCATCTGATAATGTGTGGTGAAAGAAGAGTGAGGAAAAGGCCTATTTCCCCTCGCACAAGGCGGAAATCAGCCTGTTGTTTCTTTTGTTTGACCTCAATTACTATCGGGGCATGCCTTACTATAGGGCCATGTTGAGTCATGCCTGCTCTGGGAGTTGTGTGTGTGTGTGTGTGTGTGTGTGTGTGTGTGCGCGCATCTCCTACGTGTATGTGTGACAGGGATTGTGCTCCTTTTAGCCTAGCAGGCACCGTGCAGTAGGTGGAGGCCAAGGTGCATTATCCTTGGCTGAGATGTTCCCTTGAGTGATGCCGGCACATGCGGGTGGGTTGCAGCCAGGAGGCGCGGGAGGAGGGAGGAAGCGATGAAAGGAGAGGAAATGGCAAAACCGTGTCGGACATGATGGGAGCTAATCAAAGCGCAGCTCGCTGCCAGCTCCACGGACTCACCTCCGGCTTGGACCGGCCGACAAAACGCCACTGTGATGATAGGACGCAGGACACACATGTTCTGCTCTGTTTGTACTCGGGGGGGGAAGGGAAATCGGGACGTGGCCAGGATTTGCACAGAATAAGCCCCAGAATATAGCTTAAGTATTAATACTAACATTTCCATTCAAACCTGATCGGTTTTCTGCTGATGTCAATAAAAATACAATCTGCTTGAACCATGCCGACGGGAATCACTAAGCTGGAGTGGATTTGACCTAAGAAACTAATGTTGTAATTTGCACACCGAAGTGGTTTTAAACATAAGACCTTGATGGGAGACTCGCTTCCCATTTCCCCTTTTATTCCTTGCCACGGCTATGCACTTAATGAATTGAAGTAGTGATTAATTAAATGAAAGTGCCCGCTGGATGGAAAGACACTTCACCCCTGTGTTCTAAGTATGTGAATCACGCCCTTTATGGCGTGATGGCGAGGTGCTTGTATTTGTTACTTGTGTGTGCGCAAACATGAGGTTACTGTCTGCCAGAGGTATGTCACAGAGGGAAGGAAGTTGCTGTGCTCTGCAGGTTTCCCTCCATCCAGCGACCAATTTATTAACTCTCGCAGTTATTAACTTTCACCGTGTCAATACGTTGTTACAGTAGGACGGAAAAAAAGCAATACACTGCTGCTCTGTAATGACTTCTCCCTTTTTTCGATTTCATCAGGTAGAAGATGCGCACAGCGTCTCATAAGGAAAAAAACAAACAACAGATCAAATATTCACCATGTGCAGAGTTTATTGCGACTGCACCGTATCCAGTCGTCCCTCCGAGCTAATTTGTTTAACACTGAAGCGCTAATTTCCCTCCAGGCATCATGGGCAGTTTGACTGACGGCTTGAAACTCGCATTTGCACGTTGCCGCCCTGCGAAGGAAGCGCCATCAGTCTTTCCCCTCTGCTGGAAAGCTGCAAGTGCGTGGTGTGCTGCCAATTAATGTGTTCGAATGTGTGTCAGTGAATGCAAGTGGAAGCAGAACGAATGGCCCGCTCGCTCGGCGTGTTGAACGGATATCTGGGCCCTGTCATAATGAGTAATGCTAATTGTGCTTAGCGGCATCGTTGGGGAAAGTGTCAGAAGCCGTCAAGTCGATGTGAGGAGTTTGTCACGATCGTTCCCGTGGTCGGCTCATGAATGCATCATTACAGGGGGTGCCATCAGTCATCCAGCCGCACGCGTTTCATTGAGATGGCTTATTTAGTCTAATTTTTAAAGCTGTGGAACTTTTCCACGATGTTGTCTCACCACCTTGGCAATGCTAAGCACGGGCGATTGCACCGATTCCAAACCCTCACATTCGTCTCGTGCAGCCAAACATTGTTTTATTGATGCCGTTCTCCTTCCTCCGACAGTTCAGTTCCTGGATCATTTTGCACTCCGCGTAAAAGCCTTTTGAGACTTTGCTCGCCTTGGGCCATATGTACACGCAATTTACTTGGGAGAACAATTTGCCTGAACTGTTTCTCACTTCAAGATAAATAACCCATCATGCATTATTTAAAACGCTATACTTTTTTCTTTTTTTTTTCTTTCTTTCTCCCAAGAAAATGTCGGTTGTTGCAAACTTGGAAGTGGGTGCGACAGGCTCCCATTGGTCTAATCAAATAACGGTACTCAGATTCATGCGCTAATTAATCACTAGCTCTGGGGGCCGGTCCCATCCAGCGATTCTCGGTGGAAAAAGAGACATTTGATCTGTTGAATCGGCTCCCTCACCGTCTCCTCCTCTCACATCTATCTTACATTAATTCAATGAAGTCAGAGTTCATTTGAATGCAAGCCACCCCCCCCTCTCTCTGTCTCTCTCACACACACATTAAGTTTTCCGTTTGTATCTGCTACAGAGACGGAGTAAAATGTTGAATCCTCACATATTAATAGCCATAACATTTTCAATCCTCCTTTACTTGGTTTCCGGCTTCCTAATTTTAGAGCGCGTTATTATTTATTGGTTGGAATTATCCGTTGTGTCTGAGCTCACGCACTTCAGCTGGAGCCTGAAACCGATCTAAGGCCACGTTTCGCTTGTTGAGTGCTGTCACAAGTGCCCGATGCCTGTTTATCCGAGTGACGGTGGCTCATATAGTCGGACTCGTTGTAATTGTGTGACGTGGTTGACCTTAACTCCTTCTCCGTGACACATTTTCTTGGGAGATGAAATGAAATACAAGCCCCCTTAGGCCTCTGTTTTGTTACTAATGATGACTTTTAAATGTCATTGTTACTCTGTTCCGTCTGCACTTCAATGCCTGCTGGTTGAGAGGAGGTAATGGGCCTGGGCTCTGTGTCATTGACCCAAGAATAAGCTAAATTTCTCCCTTCTTACTCAATATCACTATTAACAGTCCCAGAATCAAAACTCCAAAGCATTTCCCCCCTCGGAGGGATTTTTAAAAAGCTCTGCGGGGGAGCGACATTTTCCAAATGACCATTTTCCTCTCTAACCTTTCTGTTGGCCTTTCTGTAACAGCATTTTTATTTTTTATTTTTAAATATTCATTTGTGTGGTGTGTCATTTGCAAGCGTCATGATTGAAAACGCTGCTATGTGGTGTGAAAGTAATGGAAGTATCCAGCGTGACCCCTCACAGTTTGCCTTCCCCAAGCTACTACTACTACTTTTTTTCTTCTTCTCCACATTCAGCAGTGCACTTGTCAGAAGAATTATCCAGGGAGAATCTGCCGCAGAGAAAAAAAGAGATATGCACTGCATATAAATACTCCTGTAAAGTATTAGAGGGAGCGGGGAAGCCGAATTGTATCGAACATGGGAACTTAGATAAGAGGATGGACTTTCAGTAAGACTACTTCGATTTTCGAAAAAGTACAGCGATACGTGCAAGCGGGGCAGGACGCTGGCTCTGGCACCCGAGGAATATGAACCCTATCAATCGCTGCCTACAGGCACAAATGTAATTACACTACAGTTGTTGACTAGCCGGGTAATCCGAGCCATCACTGGCATGCAGTTACTTGCTTACATTAGGGGATTGCTGGTGCCCATGTTGACGGCTTCATGCTTGCTGCTCTCTGATGTTTTTTTAATGCGTCTTTTGGGAACACTGGCCTGAATTGAGCCCTGGCCTTTTACAGAGTTGCAAAGGCTTGAGAGAATTATTCTAAGCTGCTTTTTTTTTTTTAGCAAATCATAGAGGTCAAATTAATGAAGATTCACAAAATAAGGTTGTATTATGGAAACCATTTAATAGGGATTCTCTCCCCCCCCCCTACACTTTGGGTGGCAACTCCCAAAACAAAGAAACCACACACAAAAACATGCAGATCAATAATCAAAGTAAGATTGGTGTTTTTCATTCAGAGTCAATTACCCTTTTGTCGTTTCATCTAAGTGCACCTGCTGAAGTCCACCTATTCAGTTACAAAGGAGTTTGGTGTGATCCAGACCAGAATTTCAGAGGGCGGAATAAATCTTCCCATTAAGAGGAAGATAATTGATGGCTTTCATCACCAGAATGAATACAATTATTCCAATCTGTGATGTTTCAATGGGATGTGCGCTATACTGTGTTGGGGTTTGAATGATTTATGAGACAAAATGGATTGACACGATAATGAGGGGCTTCTTTTGTTGTTTCACCTCGCAGTATGCCTTTGTGTTTTTTCTGAAGTTTTTTTTGTTTATTGGCAGGGAACGATTTGAAGTGGTACCTGGATGACATTTGAAATGCCCAAATAGCAGATTATATTCCCTTTTGTGAAAAATGCAGTGTAGTTGCCACCTCTACCACATATATCGTGATTTTCTTTTTTTGTCCCCCCCAAAACTACAACCACATATCATGGGTATTTTTTTTTATCACAGGTAGAACACAATTAATTTTTCTACATGTGAATTCATCATGTGTAAAATATAGTGCCATATGTGATATTACATTATTGTCTTTTTTCAAAAAAAAAAGAGCACTTTGACTGAATTGTAAATGAATATATTAACATATATCTTATATTTCACTTGAAATATCGTGTTTGTACGGATATAAAGTACAGTAGAAGTAGCTGTAGGGATTGTTTCTTTTCTATAGTATACAGTAGCTTGTGACAATGCAGTATGCTGATATTTTTATCTTGGGGAAACATTTACTTGGGTAACTGAAGGTTTAGACTTTTTTCAAAACATTCCCCAACTCACTTTAACATAGCAGTTAGCTGAAAATTTGTCAAATCATAACTGAGCTAATTTAAACCTAAAGCGCTAAACACAACTCCAAGCAAAAACGTGTAGCAACATTTAAAGTTGTGTTTCTTGATAGTCACTCTGTTTTGCCCTCCACCAACACTTAATGTAAAATATCTGGCTCTTTAGCTACTTAATGCTACACTACGTTAACCACCTATTTGCTATGTGTTTTGTTGGAAACAACACTGACAAGAACAGTCGCGGGCTGCAAAATCGAAACAATGAGCTGAAAGATGCTAAAACGCTCTGTAGAGGAGAAAATTCCCTGTGGCTTCATCTCTGCATGTGAGCCTTTTCACATCACACAAATTGATTTGATCCATTGGTAATATGATAATATTGATTAGAGCAGCTTTAAGTCGCGTCACTGTGTTTCGTAAATTCCTTCAGACAGCTATTTTGAGCTTACCCTGTTAATGTACCTAAAAGTACAACAATAAATCCCATGTAAGCCAAATGTACACCCGAAGTTTTTTGGGTGGTTTATTCCAAATCGTTTAAGTGGCGTCAACGTTGTTGCATCTAGCTTTTTTTAAGGTATGTTGTTAACCGTGACTACGCAGAACCAGAAGGAGCTGGCACACATAAATGTCAGTTACCTGCCAAAAGCTAGTAAGTGGACCTAAAGTTGAGATTATCTTGTCACACACACACTGATCCCAGGGTAAAAAATTTTCCATTTATTGCTACCCAGGTATACTATATGTGACTATTACTCGTGATATTGATTTCAGGTGATGTCCCCTGGCCCTATTTTCGCATGTGGAAGCACTCGCCCAGTCTGTGCTGCGCGTCGTCTAGCGGTGGCTCTTGCAGCTCAGACACTTGTCTGAAAGGATGTTTATAAAAATCTATAACTGCCACAGTCCTCCTACAGTCACTCAGGCCAATGTTTACGTTCCTCGCTCATTTTTTATTCTCGCTGTAAACACAGAACTCTTGCAGCCTGTTGTGCACGCGCCGGCTTGTGCGCGAATCCCACAGACGTGCGTGGGCGTGCGTGCGTGCGCTTGTGTCGACGAGAGCGAAAACAGCAACCTCTGAACTGCCACTGCTCTGTCCCACTAGCCCTCCTGGCCGTCTTGGCTCTGCGGTAAACAGCAGATTTTTGGCAAACGGGCTCTCTCGGCTTGGGCTTGAGGCACCGAGCACATTTTGACCCTCTGCCTCCTGCCCGTGTGTGCCTCGACTGAAATGGTCACCTTCTTAAAAGAAAAGTCACTATTTTAGAATTTAGAGTTTCTAGTCTGGATGGAAATTGTAACGATCTGCACGGGACACCTCTCTGCTCCGGTTTCTTTGTCTCCGTGTTTCTGTCCCCCTCTAATTTCTCAGCTGAATGCCCATGTAATGAATGTTTATTTTCTGACAGCGCAAATGCAAACACCGTGTCTGTTTCCTTATGTTTGATCTGTGTCAATCTCGCACTCTCTGTTTCCACAACTCCTGGCCTCTCGAGGGCCCCCGTGGTATTGCTCATCCTCCCACTCCCTACAACCAGCGTCCTGTCCGCCCACACTCTCTTGACCGCGGTCGACGACCTCTTCTCATATGTCTGTGTTAGACCTTTTGATTGCAGGTCCTCCCATATGTTCTTGTGTTATCCTGCAGGAATATACGGATTTTTTTTTTTTTTTTTCTCCCAAGTCTCAGCAAACTCTTACGCCAAGTTGTCTGCACACTTATGTGCAGAGATGCTTTTAACCAACGTAGAAAAGGAAGGAGTCACAATAACTTACACTTGGGTTCAATTTCTTTTTTGTCTTCTCCCCCTCCGCAGCCTTCAGTCGAGCACCCGTCCCCATGGCGGTGGTGAGGCGGGAGCTGTCGTGCGAGAGCTACCCCATCGAGCTGCGCTGCCCGGGCACGGACGTCATCATGATCGAGAGCGCCAACTACGGTCGCACCGATGACAAGATCTGTGACGCAGACCCAGCGCAGATGGAGAACACGCGGTGTTACCTGCCGGATGCATACAAGATCATGTCTCAAAGGTAAGTGCACATTTGCATTCATTATTTTGACATGAACTTTGGTAAACTCTGTCAGACTGGGAGTCTCAGTGGATATTGTCTTTGATATAACATGACGTAAAGTAAACCTCTAGTGTGGATCGGCGCATACGTTAGCAAGCTAGGCTACTCGGAAGCTAGTTAGCCCACCTTGCTAGCGTCCACTTTCTGAGTGGAATACAAACTTAACCATACAATGGTTCTCTAAACTCGCTTAAATTGGTAAGAGCACACAACTGACGCTGTGTGTGATTTTGAAAAAACGACAAAAAGAAACCATATGTATGAACGTCTATAGGCTACAGGGCTATGTCACCCTCCAGTTAGTAGCCCACCGCTGAGGCTGATGGCACATCTTCTTGTTTCCACACATACAAAGAAAAATGGTTTTTATCAGGGTATCTGCAGTCTTAAAATGTCTTAATGTGACTTTTATCCAAATTTAAGGCCAGAGGTTTTTTTTCTTCCTTCTTTAGGAAGTAAACAAATAATTCAGAGATGATGGTAAACCAGAGACAGCCTCAGGGGTCTTTAGGGAGGAAGCAAAAGTTTTTTTAATCTCTGTTTGGTATTATCTAGAATCTGAAAAATGCATCATTTTTCAAAAAGTATCATCATAATTAAAAATTCAGTTCAGGGTTTTAAGCACATGATTTTCAATCTGTTTTTCTTTTATGCTGTAGGTGTTTCACATTGACAACAAATGGCAGTGATAAAACGGGGTTAATTGTACCCCCCCTCCCCCATTTAGAATAATGCAATATGAATATTTGCATGTATGAATATGTACGCACACACACAGCCACCCTCGCGAGCAAAATTTGCTTTATGCTGTTAAGTAATTGACTGGAGTAGCTGTGTTTGAAAAAATCTTAAAAACATAATCAGCAAATCTTCAGTTAATGAGAGATGCTGTAATTCACACCTGAGGACCACTGAAATGGAATTAAACGCGGCTCTCCTCCAGACACGCTTTTCTTCATGAAACAGCTGTATTTACTTAACTTACTTCAGAGAATATGGAAATAATAAATAATGGCTTTGTGGGAAGAATGGTACACAGTATCTCAATGATTTGATTTGTACAATATATTTGAGGACTGGGGCTTGAGATTTGCAAGAAGTATAGAAAATAAGAAACATGGGGCCATGTTTGTGCAGTACTGTTACCAGTGGGTTTGGGAAATTATTACAAAAGCCCTCCGTTGGGTAGGTGTGGGGTTTAGCAACATATCCCGGTTACGGATTAACTGGGTCAAGAATCCCAGTTATCCGTGAACACGTCCAAACATAAACATCACCATACCTGGCTGCTAACCAATATTAGTCATAAACTGGCTCTGACGCCAATCAATGTCCATTTGAAACGATATGAATACATTATCAGTTATTTGTCAAAATAAAAACGGGCTTTAAGAGCTTCGCTGCCATATGCGAGTCTCGTTTTTCCAGAGTTACGACCCTGTTGTGCAGAAAGCGGGGACATGGAGACCTATTTGTCAGGGCAGACAGAGTGTAGTCTTACCGTGCTCTGGCTTTTGGAGTAAAATGGATTGCTAACATTAACGCAACATATACACAGGTTTCGGGGGTTTTAACCAATTAGTCTGGAATCAAGGAAATGTAGAGCTCATGGCGAGTGTGGAGTGATAATATGTATAGTCCATCTCAGCTCTTTTGTTGACTTATTGTGGCTCTCAGAAGGGATGGACTTGATCTAAATTGCTGCTCTACGTTAACATTTGTCTACCTCTTTTTGTATCCAAAGCTTTAGTTCCACACTGGACGGACCCCTTTGAGAATACTAATGGACCTTTGGGCTTGGTCAAACAATTGCTCTTGGCTTTTTAGCTTGGTATCATAGAGTTCAGACAATCAGCTGTGTGAAAAGCAGCTGATGGTGAAACCAAAAAAAAAAAAGAGGCCGTTTGAAAAATTGTTGTCAGATAATTGATGCACCCTGTAGCTCCCTTGTTCTGCAGCCGCCCACTCAGACTAAAAATCCCTGCAGGAATGAATCAACGGGTCCTGCTACTGTCAAGAACACAAAACTAACAAAGTGCCAGGAAAAAGCATCTCGTTGCTACCGGGGGTGTTTCAATGATGCTAAAAGGTAACTACAAACCGATTCAGAGCCAGAGCACTTTGTCTTGGGAGAGGAAGTTGCTAAGTGGATGAAAGGTGTGGGTGGTATGAATTGAGAACGGGTGGGAAGGGAGGGTGCCAACGTAGGGATGGGGCGAGAGGATTTCAATGATTTCCGTGGCTGTAGCAACACAACTACACATTACCATGCCCAGGTTAGCACAACAAATGAACCCCCCCCACCCCCCGACTATGTCATTGTCGAGCTTTCATAGCCGTTGCTAGGCGCCTGCGGCAAAGCTCATTATGGTTACAAAGAACACCAGAACAAAACAGAAACAACCATTTTGAACGTAGCAAGACTTTTTACAGACGTGTGATAAGGCCGAGGTTAAAGCCGGGGCCCAAAGATCTGGCTTCACATGTTTGGTTTTTCGACATATGCTGTGTGGTTTCAGCGGGGATGATGTGATTCTGTGACGCGTGAAAGAAGGAACTGCAAAACAATGTCGCATGTTGATATGTCTCAGTTAATTCACGGTGTCGCTTTCTCTTTTTGTCTTGCATTTAACTTGCTCTGATCAGATTTGTAGCCGGTAAGCCACCGCTGGCACAAGACTTTGTAGTTCTTGAATGTGTCACCACAGATGGCTGGACATTCCTACTTTCCTGTCTCCTTTCTCTCTCCCCCCCCATGCAGTGTGTTTACATGCACACCATAACCCAATCACTGAAAACAACCCAAGCAATGTAATGGTGAAATTAAAGCATTTGCATGTTTCGCAGTGAGCCAATTTGCCTAATAATTTTGGTTTCCAAGGGTTGTTTGATTACAGGGCTAATGTCTGGAAGGATGTGTTGCAGACTACAGAAAACAAAAAGGGAGACAGAAAATGGACTGATTACTGATAGTGTTTCTCTTCTTTGTGCTGGTGAAATTGCATAAATACTCAACTACTGCTAGCCATGCCACTGTTTGTGCATAGACAATATAGCCTGAATCAATACTGCATTATTAAGGCTGATACCAGTAACAATATTTGAGTTTTAAAAAATACAATAGCCATATATCATCTGATATCCATTTTTTTATACATATAAACTCGTGACTCGTGACAAGTCTTACTTGAAGATAAATCATTTCCCTTTATAAGAAAAGGAAGGAGGCGCTACTCACAGCTGCAAACCAACCAAAATAAATTGCTAATAATGGTGAAACCAGCTCCCGAAAGGCCTTAGAAAATAACAACAAAACCCTTTTTGCTTCTTCTTTTTAGTTTAATTGGCATCGGAATTGTAAAATTGCGCTTCGATTGTTGTCTTACGGAGAATATATTAATTTCCTGTTGGTATAAAATGGTAACATATGTTGATTTCTTGTTTTCTAACTGCTAAAACTAAAGACTATCAAAGTATAGAAACTGTATAGTTATTAATAGTCGCGAATACTGTTACGTCTAATACGTCTAATCTAATTATGTTTACTCCAATTTCAGTCTTTATTATTATTATTAAGATAACTGTTTAAGTGTAATAATCACCTTAAAATCTAATTAGCATGCTTGTGAATACACTGATAGTATTTTCCTCTAGTGGGACTCTGCCTGGCCTGTGCACCACCTGCCTCTCCTGCTGGCACAAGTTCGGTGGTGACTGGCAAGCGTGGTAGTTAGCATTCACATCCCGTCTGAAGATGAGCCACGCTGCTGCCGGCTTAGTCTGCTTGCCAGACTCGCATCCATCACCGGCAAAGGCCCAGCCATGTCACCGGCTCTCGCGAGCTGTCAATATACATTCAGGCAGCTCAATCTCCCTGCGCCACCAGCCACTAAGAGCGCGCCATTGATATTCGAGCCATCAAACCCAAGCGCTACCCTTTCCAGTTTAGCCCACTTATAAAGATGTATACTGGGCTACTTCGGCAAGGTGTTTGGTTCCATTACTGTCTTTTAAGCGAGAGCTAATAGCACCCAGTATCTGAGTGATAGCGCACCACTGAGCTTCTGAGTGCTGTAATGCATCTCAAAATGAAGGTTGTCTCGCACCATGCTGTGACGGGATGAAATGAATAGGTCCCTTTCATTAGCCATTCCTGCCGTTGTGCTGTGAACATCATGGCTGTGCAGGATCCACAGCCTCTGGGTAAACATGTCGCCTATAGGTGGTGCCGGGTTGCAAGCTAGATCGGGGCTAATGATGCTGTAATCTGAAGCAAGCTACCCAGGATTAATTCTAGCACAATTTGAGGCCATTTGCATGGCCTGTGATTGTTGCAATCATTGCTGTTCCCTTGTGGGATCTTTTCTTAGGAGCTTATTGTTCGGGAGCTGAGGCTTCTGTCTGCCTCCCTCCAAAACAGTTATAGATCCAGCGCCGTTTCCCACTGTGTGAGATCACCGGAGAGGCCGGGCACTTGCGCTATCAAACAACAGTGACCCTTTTCTCATCAGAGCCCCAGTGTGTCTTTCCTCCTTTTTTTTTTTTTGTGTTCCCCTTTTTCCTTTCCCCAAGGCGTTGTGGCCTTCACGGCCAGTAATTACAGGCTATATCAAAGCTATATATCACCTTATATCTCAGTAGACCTCAGCAGTCACCTTAAGGGACAGCTGATAGTATTGTGGCAGGCTTTTGCATGACCCCTGAAGGAGAAAAGCAGGTCAGGTAGGAGCAAACCCACCCTCCCACCAAAAACATACACACACACTCCCTATCTATCCTGACTCTCCTTTTTGTCTTTTGTATCACTTTAATTCTTTTTTTTTTTTCCCCCCCTCAGTCTCTCTGGGATTCTTTCCACTGCTGTGTCATCACACTTGTCATTTCAAGGAACAAAGAAGAACAAAACATATTTTTGTCTACCAGCATTTTGTGTTCGTGCACCTGACGCTAATGATGAAGGTTAATAGATATCACAGCATGATGAGTCTCTTGAGGGCGATAAAACGAAATGAGCGCAACCTGTGATTTGAACCTGCCGGCCTTTGTGACAGTTTGACATTTGACAACCTTCATGTTAATGACGTTTATGTGGGAAATGAATGCTTCCAGGCCATTATTTACTTCACCACACTTAGGCTGGAATGCATGAGACAAATGGCTCCTCTACCGTTGGATGAAAACATGTGCTAACAGAATGATGACAAGAATGATTGAGGGATAAGAAGGGCAAAGCAGATGGGAGGATCCTTTTCTCCTTTGCCGATGATCTTCCCCCATACGTTCCACTTCTCATTATCCTTGGCTTTTGACCTTATTTCAGAGTTGAGGGATTTGATGAGATATTTGTTTGAGCAGGAGAGTAGGATTAACTGAAGAATCCCCTTCGGTTCTTTTGCCCATCTTCATTTAAATCCCCTCATTTCAAGCAGGATGTTGCGGGCGTAGGTTTTCCGGGAAGGAAAGACAAATTATGAGGTCTGTGCATTGCCGTAGCAAAAATACAAAGATATGCAAATCAAGGGGGAAGTTAAGATATATATATATATATACGGACACTTTTCATTTAATTTTTAAAGAATGTAATGAAAGTTACAATTCCCATTAACCTAGAATTTATATTGTTTATCGAACGTTGAGCAAGAAAATCATTCTTGAGGCAACAAAGGAAAAGATATGTTAACATGCAAAACGCGCACCTGACGGTTGCAATTCCAAACAGCTTAAAACACAAGCACATGCCTGCCTGTCCCCGCTTGCCCTCGGCTCCGAGGGTAGCAAGGCGTACACAAGAGCGTGGCCATCTGCTTCATACGCTCCCACATATCCCTGGTCTTCGTTTGGTTTTTAGCTTTTAGTGCTAATATGTGTCATTTTAGCTTGGCATATTTTAAATGGATGCTACTGTAAAGAAAATTAAAGGACAAACGTTTGACCATACGGATCATAGCGTACGGACCGTGTTTCTTCCAAAAACGTAGTCATCACTTCATAGTGTGTCACCATGAAACGTAATCTGGCTGTCTGCATGTACGCAAATAAAGCAACGGCTGCTAATTATTCGCCATAACTATTAAAGAGCATCACGTTTTTGCCCAGTTTACTCATCACAAAGAGTTCAGCCCAGCCTGTGAGAACAGTTGTGTAATGTATCCTGTGGCTCTGGAGGGACACGGTCCAAAGTTTTAAAAATGCTCAGCTTTGGCTGAGACTAAACAAATGTAACAGAAGGTTGTCATTACAAACTGGAGGTGGGGGGTTTGGCAGAAGTTATTATCTCGTAAAGTATGCTAACGGGATGCATTATGGGAAATGTAGGATGCATTATGAGAAATGTAGGAATTCAGGATATGTAGGCCTTTGCTGGTTCAGTTGTGACCACTTTTTAAGTGAGTCACGCAGCATTATAGAAATGGAATTCTAAATTGGTGGAGTACCCCTTTTAATACTTTAAATACTTTAATATGATCTTAAATATAAGCAAGTAGTCACATGCCAGGTGAATTAATGCATGACTTTAATGTTGGTGCTGCTTTAAATTAAAGGTTCAATTAGGCAGATTGTAATAAAAGAGGCTCTGTGGTATTTAATTACGTGAAATTATCCACTACTACGGCCACCTTTTAGGAATTTGATTCCTATTGGGCATCCCAAACTACAAAAACTACACAAAAGTGTATACAGAAATATGTGCGCTTTGTTTAAACCGTGCATGTAACAGCATATTAGATTAGAGTGCATATTTTGATTGATTTTTCTATGAGGTCCTGACAACAAGCTTTTTCTCTATTTATGTGGGAGTCATTGGTTTGTCTTGCTTACTCTTGGTTGGAGGCTGTTTTTCCATGATACAATTATCTGTTGAGCACCTGACAATTACAGAACAAAAACATGACCGATGAGCGCAGCGGGGGACAAGTGCCTGTTGTAATAGTATGAACAATTAGAGAATGGTGGGTGGCTTTGCAGCCAGCGTTAATATGCAGAGGGGTATTAATAAAAGCTCTGACGGAAAGAGAAGATAAAGACTCGCAAACATGCAAATAATGCACATTTCGAAGTTCTTTGGATTACTGTAGGACTTTAAACCTCCTTTCCATCTGTGCATGTTTGCCTCCTGCCCTTGCATAACCCTCTTTCCATAAAGACTTTTCAAATCCAAGCGGTTTATTCGTTGTGCGTTCTGGTCTTTTCTTGCGTTGGATGACATGACCTGACATTCATTATCCTGTCCCGTTTCTCAGCCCCTTCCTGCCTCCAACCCTACTCCAGTCCTCTTTGATAAGAACCCGCCGCATTCAATGTTGGCCAATTAGTTGCTGTAAATTTCAGTCTGGCACCTTATCCAGTCAGCCCAGATCTCTAGACGTGGCCATACAGGACTCTGTGGTGATTAGACAGAAAAGGAAGCCCATGTTGGCAAATAGGGAATGTTAAAGGACATCTCCCCATACGAAGCGGATTGGTATCTCTCAGGAGAAAGAGATCAAAGAGGCTCCAACCAAGCCAGCGGTTTGAATCGACCATAACGGTGTCCGTTTTTGGATTCTGAGCTGAATGCCCCATAGACTTTGTTATGCCCCTTTAAGTTGAGCACTCTGCCAAAAAAGTTTGGGAGTTATCAAAAAAAGAGAAAAGATTCCCAGAGCCTTTCTTAGTATTCTAAGGAAACCTCGGTCTGCTCATGTGTTGCGTGTTTTTTTTTTGGTGTCATTTTAATAGCCGTCATAGTGGTGGCTCACTAAACATGGGGTTTACGCTCAGTCCATTTGTCAGCGAGGGGAGTGAGTTTCACTTGAGTGCAAACGGTAAAGAAAGGGCTAATTCAGACAGGAGCAGGTGGTTAGTCAGAGTGCAGGGAGCCGACTGGGATTTTTCCTTCCCTCGATCTGATATATATCCCTCTACGCTCCATATTCTTTCCTCCTTGTTCTTCTAGTTTTCTGCTACTTCTTTTTTTTTTAATTGGCAGGTGGGAGTTGGCAACATACACATTTGATGTCTACTGCTCTCCCTTCCTTCTGCCCTGGAGCGCTGGATCCTTTTTTTTTTTTTTTATTATTTTCTTCTTCTCCAACATTGAGAGGGCACGCAACTTCTTCTGACCTTTTTAATAAGTTTCCTCGCTATTCATCATCTCTCCCCCAAGATAAAAACATCCTTTCATGCTGATACATGGCTCGATTTTTGGAAGGAGTTCTTGTGGCTCTTTCATCCCCCTCAGTCAACCACCTTGCCATTAACTTAACATCTGCAATGGTCGATATACAGTGTATTAACTGACTGGAAGATGTCACCATATGAAGTGTCGTCAGCTTGAGGGACTGTACACTAACCTGATTATTTATGCCCAGTGTACGTTGCCTACTTATATAAAGAATGTTGCACCCATTGGAATTTTGGTGTCTGGGCCGCTAGCCTGAAAAAGAAAAACGGTTAGAAAAGGTTGACTTGGTGATTCTGCCAGCAGGGGTTGTGAAATGTGTGACAGAAACGCTCCGAATTACAGGATATTTTCAAAGAACACTTAAATCGGACATTCTCGAACAGCACACACATTTAGATCCACATTTTGTCTGTGATTGTTACAGGAAATGTAGCAAAGATCAATGATTGAGTCATGGTGGTACCTGACAGCAACATTCACAACACTTTTGGTCACACAGTTAAAACTCCTTAGTCAATTTAAAAGTTCTCTCTTTTCTCCACATCACCGGATGATCTCGGGGGTGTTTGCTCCCACCGGTCTGTCCTTTATATTCTCATCCAAAAACCCGGGGTTGCCAGGTGCAGCAGCTGTGTGAGTCATCACCTTCTTTTCAACTTGTCTGCCAGAGTTAGCCTTGCATTCATAATTTCCAAAATGCATTTTAAATGGCAATATAATGTTATGCGGCAGAATTACGACTGTAATAGTTCT
This sequence comes from Gadopsis marmoratus, assembly GCA_036023855.1. NCBI lineage: Eukaryota > Metazoa > Chordata > Actinopteri > Centrarchiformes > Percichthyidae > Gadopsis > Gadopsis marmoratus. Next base: position 26,320 of record JAVQJF010017063.1, on the reverse strand, counting down.
GATTGAATTTGACAGGGCTGAGCAGACAATTTATGTTTTGGAGGGGGAAAAAAAAACCCCTCTCTGGATAGCCATGTAAACAGGATTATTGTGGGGAATTGTCTGTTTATGCAATCATATAAACAGCTTAAACAAACTGCTTCAGTCTTAGTTTTGGCAGCAGCGGCGTTATCGCTGCATATGAAAGTAAGCTTATCTAATTGAATCAACCTTATTAATCACTTAAGTGAAACAAAGGCAAACATGAAAATAATGTAATACATAATTCATTTAATTTGACAACAGAGTCGGGTGCGCAACTGAGGATCATTGTGTTGCCAAATCAAACTTTCAGTATCTCTGCAAACACAAAGGCACCATTACCTGCCTTTGTATTCGCGCGATGCCAGTCTGCACCTCCCAGACGACAAAATAATTTACCCACCGCACTTTGCTCTCTGTTGGGGGAGCCATTTCTGTCAGTCACCACTGTCTTTGGAAGAGCTGTTTAAAATGTATGAGACCAGTAATGTGACTGGCCGGGAAGATCATGATTAATCACCATACACCCCCATTGTTATGGGCCACTTCATCCAACCCTTTGGTGCACAGTTCACTGTGCCTACAGTATATTAATGAAAATAACCGCTACCTCTTTAGATACACCCTCACCGCACATGATCTAGTGTTGGTGGCCGTGATTTCATCGTAATTCCGCTCGTTCTCTTGCAAGAAAATCCCCTTTTATTCGAGGGCGCGTTTTGTGCCTATGTGAAGGGTTGATGTTGCAGCTGCTGAACCTTGCTTGAAAATGACTCCTCTTCGAGAGTTTAGGCTGCGATGAGGTACTTGTCCTGTCCACCGAAACGATGGATGGCTCAAACTGCTTTGCTGGGAAAGCCTCCGGTCGTTGCTCAGCCCAGCATTACAAGGCACTTTCCACCTCTCTTAATCCTGCTATCTTCCCCTCTCTCCGTGTCTTTCCTCGTCCTCTCAATTACTGCTCGACGCCGTATCCCTTTTTGCCCTCCTTAGCACTCCTCTTCCAATGTCTCGGTTTTTTCTATTTCACTTTAATGTTTCTCTCTTTCTTTGTGTCACATCACCCTTTTTTCTAATGGGCTCACGCCGACCATGAATGAGTGGCCACAGCCCAAAGTCTCTGTGTACTGGATTTGCGAGGGCAGCGAAAGTGGGATCTACATTTGCGCCACATGCCCCCTAACCTTGGCAAGACGAAATCAAGGGAGTGAGACAAGAAGTGGTTTCACCTTGTTTCCTGCGTGACTCTGATTGGCTGCAGGTGGTTTGCGCCTCACGAAGGACCTGTTTTTATTAGCCTGCTCTCATTCGCCCACAGTCATCGCTCTCGTCTGCCGCCTCGGTTCCATTTTCGTAAAAGGATATATCCAGAACTGTGTTTAAGATGTCTCTGATACAAGTTTCAGAAAATAAGTTTTTTTATGATGAATGCGATAGTGGTGTTTGTGTTTATCTGGCGAATGAAAGAGGCACTTTGAAGGATTTTGGAATCCTATTTCCACCTTATCTTATAAGATCTCAAACTAGATGTTGGCTGAGTCTTGGTAGATATGGGTTCAATTCTTTTTTTTTTTTTTTTTTTTTTTTTTTTCCTTTGGAAATATGACTCACTATAAATCTTTTATTAATTAAAATCGTGCAATTATCTCAGTTTGAACTTCGGCTGCTGGAGCCACCTGCATGGTTAATATGCAATGGAAAACATGAACATAATGTATCAGATTTGAGCTGAAAAACCGATGACACACCAGTAATCAATGTTTCATAGCACAGTTGCATAATTCACTTTGATTTAGCCGAAGCATCTGAGTATTTGTAGAGTTGGTACCACAACTGTACACATATCCAGTAATCCATATGGAAATACAGTAGGCTCGTATCTTCTGTCAGCTGTGCACGATTTTCAGTGCATTCAGATTTCATGACAATAAATTAATAATTGCTTTTCCACTTTTTATTTTTGAAAATGTAGAAATCTCAGAAATATCTTGGCAGCAATCATTTATATCCAGTCTCAAAATAATTATCTCCTCTAAGCCAGCATTTCTCAACCTTTTTGTGTCTGTTGTTTTTATGCTCCAAAATTCTCAGACTGTTATGTGAATTTGAGTGAGCCATTCTTTTGTGTCTTCAAGCATGAGGAACAAGATCCAAAAGCATTATGTAATGCATTAGAAATTAAATGTAGGATTAATGGAGCTTTCGATCATATCGCATGATCTTCATCTGCAGATAAATCTTTCCCAGTCGTCACAGAAAATGTCATTTTTTTTTACTTGGCACCTCAAGTGCGTCTCAGCAACGGTGGCTTTTGTGACATGATCGATAACTTTGAAACTCGGACCATTTCAGGCTTCATTGCTTTTTGTATTATAAAAACATCAATATAATTTCAAAGTAAGTTATTTCACAAACCCATCTGCAATTCAGGTGACCCCCTTGGCTTCCAGAGCCCAGATACGTAAATTCTTCAGTAAACTGTTCTGATGGAAGATCTGCCTTTCATCAACCCTAACTGATTGTCCCTCCACCCCACCCCACCGCTCACTCATATTCAGTGGCGCACACATTCCAGTTGAGGGTTTTGCCTGTGCCTTGAGTGGCCTCTCCTTTTTTTGGCCTCTTTTGAAAGCTAATTATGCCAGGCTATTTTCTGACTGTGGAGCGTGTCAATATTACACAGTGGGAGAGCTCTCACTCGCCCCGTGCTGCATTCTTATTCATGAGCCTTAATTCCATCAATGGCCTCCTCAGCCGCTGGACCATGGTTGTTCCGTTCTATGGAGTGTTTTTAAGGAAAGTAGCTTAAGTAGCTGCCACAGAACAATGCTACGCCTTAAAGGAGTGAAGCTTGTAGCCCTGTCCACTCACCGTTTGCTTAGAACATGTTCAAAGTGCTGCGTATAAAGCAAGAGAAGGGCTTTTGTGGTTGCGGACATGGACTTAGTTTTCTCATGTACATGCTTGTTGAGGTGGTGTGCAGTGGTGCAGCACAATGCTGTTTTGGAGTCAGTCTGTATGTGGAGTTTAGAAGGATTGAGGTTGGAAAAAACCCCAAAATAAACACTGCAAAACCCCCCTGAGGTTTAACAACATGGATCCGGACAAATGTAGTTGCACAGAAAAGTTGATCGCTACCTAGTATATTGATGGATTTTCAGTCAAACGAGTATATTTAATAAGGAAATTCCCGTTGGTATTAATAACGTATTGTCAAGGGAGACTGGGGTAGACAGAAATTGTTAGTTTTATTTAATTATTCAAATTATAATTATTTGATGCGGTTTGAGGCTACTTCTCAAACCTCAGGGAAAGTGCTTAAATTGTCTTTCAGGTTTTGGGGCTAAAACACAATTACAGGCATTTCACTACTCCCAACATTACAAGTGTTAGAGCCCCAAAAATGTCTAGTAATCAACCAAACTTTTGCATTCTGGCCAGATAATAATGGCTTGAATTTGTCTGTGTTGTATCATAGATGGAGGGGAGCATTTTGCACCAGTTCACTAGTAGACTATCTTTTATCTGCCTTTTTGATTCAAACGATTTCACAATAAACCATCTAAAAGCTCTTAAAGAACTTAAAACTGTGGCTGTAATCTGTATCTCATAGGAGCAAAGAGGCTGAAGGATACACTTTCTCAGTGTATCAGCCAAACGTGTGACCGTGGCATATTTAAAAATTGATATGACGGAAGTGTTGATTCCAGTTGGGAAATTAGGGTGCTAAGATTCAGCAAAGTGAAAGACGTAGACATAAAGACAAAAAAAAAGGGCAACACAATATTTACTAATGGAAATGCGTTTTACTTATAAAGCACGATATTATATAGATATAAGAAGTATAATTTGTAAGTAAGTACAGGAAATCCAGAACATTTTTACTGCTGACAAAACACCAAAATTGTCTTCTTAAAGGAATACTTCACATATTGGAAATCAGAATTCTAGAGTATTCTTTTATAATTGTTGCCCAGAAAAGATTTTCTATTCAGGTCACTACATGCACGACAGAAATGCAGTGATGGAATATTAAATACACTGAGCCAATCAGTGGTAGGAATGCTCCGGAATAATTCAGCAGCTATTAATAGTAACTAATTAATAAAATGTTTTACTCATAATGACAACTCGTTACCTACTTTATCTTGGAAGGAGACACCATTTTATTGTAAGAGTAGAAATGGTGGCTCCATTTTCCTCACAGTGGATCGGCGAGGAGGTGGTCATTTTTTGAAAGTGTTTATCCACGAGCCTGGACAAAAACAGTTCCTCGGAGGTTTGGTATGTGGCATTACAAACCTTGGCAACAGAGCTCAGTTTGAACTTGAGACGTCTTTGTGAGAAACTGCGAGGGTTAAGACCAAAGTTAGCTTGCCTACCCAATAATCCCACTTTGTGAGACAGGCCTCAGGTCAGAATAGATATCAGGAATGATGGAATTAGGTGAGGATAACACATTTTCTGTTTGGTACAACAGCACAACAAAGTGTGCTCCAAAAACCTGTCATTTATCAAAGTGTTTGTGCAATAAATCTTCTGCTGCAAACAGACGTTGACACCAATAGTACATACCGTAGTTGGGAAACAAGCCGAGCAGAAACAAACAGACAAGATGACACACTCTAGACTTTGTTTTCCACCAGAACGCGACTCCCCTCCTCCTCAGGCTGCATCTCAGGAGACCTGTTGGTATGGAAGAGAAGTTAAAAGACAGCTAAATGTCTTGGCTTCACTTGACAAATTCAGTGGGACAGTGGTGCTGCGTGGGGTGAAATACAAGGAACGCCTTGTCACCTCTGCGAGTACAGGAAAGGGCCAGAACTATTTCAGTCGCTGTACTCCTTGTTCCCTCCTTGTTCACCTGACTTGCACACATGGTCTGTCAAACATAAGCTCGGCATGAATCTGAACCTGAATCTGAGCGTTCATGAAATAGGGCTTCTGAATTAAACGCATAGAGGAAGATGTTATTAAAGCAACGAGCCTGCAACGTTGACACACACTTTTAAAACGCAAAATCGACTCCAGTGCTTAAACAATGAGTTGATGGATAGATGATTAGTTAATAATTAGTTATGATTCAGGCACAAAAGTAGTAGTAGAAACCACAGGATGAAGACACTCGTTAAAACTCCACAACTTGCCTGAGAATCGGTGACTTTAAAAACCCCTGTTGTGGACTAAACAATTACTTGATTGCTCAAAAATCTGAACTGACAGAATAATGAAAATAAGGGTGCAGCCCTAAACTATGGCACTCTCAGACAATGTTTTAATCGTCCTCTACACGTATGTTTCTTTAAAAATCTTGTAGCGTAATGAAGATATTTCAACATATAAATACATAAGTACAACATGAGTTGTGTTTTGCCACTGCTGCCATCCTACCATCAACCTAATTGATACAGCTTGTACCGAATCAGGACCTTGGTGCCTTCATGGGCCAGTAAATTACTTTGCTATCAGAGTAAAGTTGTGACTGACGGTGCCTTGGGCATATTGACACAGAGGAGACAGGAGAGCTCAGTCAAGCCTGAGCTTTTAATCCCAACCATGCTTCCTTCAGGACAATTCCTTAAGACCCGTGGTGATTTCCTGCATGCCAATGCGGGCCTGGACCCTTGCCGAGCTATCGACGCCTGACCCCTCCTGTACAGGCCGCTAAGGTTACTCATAACCCCTGCTCGTCTTTCATTATTGAGATGTGAATGAGGAAGGTCAGGGGGGTGGCTCTCATCGATCAGTCAACACAGGAGTATTTGACTGTCGCCCGGGCGGCTCTGCCAAGATAATCTTCTTTATGGCAACAAAGGTGGCCATTTTTAATGTATAAAAAGGTTGAAGTGAGCATATAACATATAGATTTTAAATGCCCAGTTAGAAACCTGCAAGGTCGTGCTCAGTCTCCTTTACTTGTTCTTTTACTTTAATGGTTATGAAACAGCTGCCATAAAGAGGTTTATTAAATTCTAAACATTGTGGCTTGTATACATGGAAACCTATTCGTCCCTTTTGTCACATGAGGCAATTAGCAGCTAAACACCCTCCTGGAAACTAAGCATTATGGGTGACCGTGGAGTGAAGCAATGCGGTTTTAGGCTTTGAAAAGGGCCTTTGAAGAAGGAAAGTGCTGGAAGCTCATACTGGCCCAAGTCGGACATTGGAAGTTACCATGGTGACAGTGGCTGGAAATGAAAAATCTGTGCTTAAAGGCAGGCCTTGGTGTGTGTGTGCTAGAGAGAGAGAGGGAGATGGCGGGAGAAGGATCAGTAATACAGTGTGCTTATTGATTTGTGTGTAGATTATAAATACAGCAAATGGAGTGCTATTCTATCTGAGCGTCTCTGCGAGTAGCTCTGTGTTCGTTATTCAGACAAACTTCAGAATTTCTTCCAGAATAGAGATTGAATAACGGTCCAAGGAAAGGATTAGAATCTTTTTGTTGTCACTGTGCAGCGCATGCAGCCACATAAGCTCCCCAAAGCACTCCTTTTGACTGGAACCAGCAGCAGACGTCGCTCTTTGTGCGTAGCAAACGGGACCTGATGCCTTGAAAAGTCAAACCGGTGGCATTGCTGCCTCTCTGTTTTTTATTCCCCATCAGTCGGTCGGCCTGAAGGCCAGCGCAGCAGCGACACCGCTGGGTATCTGGACGAAGAATCTGACGCTTGCAGAGATGCTCTTGAGATGGGCTTAGAATCTCAGCAGGAGTGGTTCAAAAGGCTAACCCTGGTCACCTACTCAACGGGGCCTGTCACTGGGATATACCAGGATGGATTCCTTTTATGCTGTAGAAAGAATATATTGAGTGTGCATGTTTGTATGCACACTAGCCTGCCTCCAGCGATGCTCCTGCTCATACATACTTTTCAATTTAGCCAGCATGTGTGCTCAGAAATCTTTCCTTCACACCTTGCACATGAAATTATTGTATCTCTCCCATACAAGCATGTGACGCATTAATATTCATGTGGCTACGGTTGTAAAAAAAGAAAAAATATGACCCAATCCTCACTTTTGCACATTGTCCCTGGAATGAGGCTTATCCTAAAATGGGTCCTACAGACCGAGAGTCCCGAGGGCGTTCGCTGGAAGATAAATCAAGCATCACCGTGAAGATGGGGAGCAGCGTCATTTGTTGGCAAGAATATAAAAATTGATCCTGGAAACCGTAAATCATTAGATGGGCAGACCCCCGGTGAATAAGCCTCACCCACCAAACAAATCAATTCGTGAGGTTATTGCACATTTCAACCCTCCCTTTCGGCCTCCTTTCAGGCACCTGGAAGAGACCCTATGGGCGTTATGATTTGCATACACGCACCCAGAGATTAGACATTTCTTCTTTTTGACAGTGACAGAGAAATAAATTGAGCTTTGTATATTTTCTTTTGCTTTTAATGGAAGAGGTGTATCAAATGTGTTATTAGGCTTGTGTAACAAATATCAGTGTCAGCAGGTTAGTGGTGAAAGCGTTAACACCAATCAGTGCCTATTATTTGCACAGCAACATATTTCAAAGCACATCTTAATTAACTATTGTCCCACAGCTGGTGGAAATAACTTTTCTCTTTAGCCATTTTGACATGCTAATAATCTGTGTCAAAACATTAACACTTGCTGCTTCTAATGACTTCATGCATATAAACTACATTAAGTCATATGTCAGTTTCCAGGTTGAGACCTATTTATTGCGGGTTTTTAACAGTTTCAGGGTTCATACAAAGCCTTGTAAGTTTGGAAAATGCTTAATTTTAACCGCTGTGTTTTCAAAGTTAGGAATATGCTTGAATTTGAACAGGCTCCTTGAAAATAGCTTGAAGTTCTTTTCTTGTGTTCACTCGACACTCACAGCTAGATAAGTCCTTCGTTGAGCCCTTACCCTGGAAATTAGGGAGCATTAAATAATCACGATGAAAACATACAAGCAAAGTTAATACATTGATTGCTGTGGGTATATATTTTTCGCAATTGCACATATGGTAGCAATTTAGATGTGATGATGGACGCTTTGAGAGTGTGGACATTTTTGGTTTAAGCACCTTGAAAGTGCTTGAACTTTACTCTTAGAAAGCTGCATGAACCCTGCAGTTTGCCACCCATACAACGCAAAAGCGTCAAAGACAATTGACATGTTCCTCCTTACTGAACACAACAGAGGGAAGTGGCTACCCTGTTGAAAATGATCACACAATACAGGATATTGCATCTCATGAAGTGTCACAGATTGTATGTTGAGTTGTCAGTCCTGCGTGGCGGAGGTCCCAGTAGCCTTGTTTTAAATGAGGGAAGTCGGGGGGGCGGGGGATATATTGACAGGAGCGCCCGTGCTGGCGTTTTTTAATTAGCCGCCGTCACAGCTGCTGCATTATATAAATCATATATCGCCGCATGTATGATGACATAATTTACATGCAGCTCTGCTTCATAACCATTTCTCTAATTATGGCCACAGTACAAAAGGAGCGGTGATGATAAAGGTGATCACCTCTATGGAAAATGCACAATTTCATTAAACATTAGTGTTGGATTCGGTTCGTTCACAGGACAAATCGAGTTCAGAGAATGCGTCATTTACCTCTGGCTGCAACTCTGCAGTTCACTGTGTGTCTGTCTGTGAGAGAACGACAAACTAATATTGGCAGAACTTGGAATCGCTATCAGGTTCAAACAAAAACGTTGCTCTTTGCTCTCTTGAGCTGCGCAATTTTCAAATTCTGCGCTTCCCGACGTCCAAGGAAATGGCTGCGGATTATTCGGCTGAGGTGAGCTGTGCGCTTTGGGGTTAGATATGTGCTCCAAAAGACCACTTCAGGGGTGAACAGCAGAGATGTGAATGCGTTGATGTCAGAGATGATTCAGTACACAGGTTCTACTATGTTACCAGTGTGTGAAAGAATCCAAATTAATTATCATACAGGGCCATGCTTTTATTGTATAATTGAAACAATACACTGTCAGTGTAAACCCTTTACTGGACTCCCATTATAAAAGCTGTTTGGCTGGATTTATTTGGATCTTCTGTTTTCTTTTTTCTTTTCCTAATGTTGAATTTGGAAGCGTCCAACTCCCCCCGGCACTCTTCGGCATGTGCCAGATCCAAACTTTAATGGAATGTGGGTGTGCACAGCCAGATAGATGTCTACAGTGTTTGCAGAATCACGGACTGACCTTTCGGGTGGAGAGAGAAATTGCATCACCTAATACCTGTTGCGGCACAGAAATAGATGGATTAATTTCAGGCTAGCTGAGCAAGTTTGATCTGTCTGCAGCCGGATTACCTCTCCTTCAAAATAACAAGAGGAGTCTTATTCAAAAAATGTTTTGCAAAGGAATCGCAGTTGTTCTTGAGTTTGATGTGCCCCAGGGCTTGGGTAAATACCCGTGTTTTAAACATTTATCCTGCTGGAAAAAGCAGCAACATGTACGTCTGTCTTTCCTTGTCTAGACATAGGCCTTTTGTAGTTCATTAAGGTCTCAATCAATGCTCAATCTATGTATTCTACACAAACCGTTGCTTACTTTCATGCACATTAACCAAGCTGCAAAAAAAAAAAAAAAAAAATCTTTTATTTTGCCGTCTTCTAGCTCTTCACTTGCGCTGGCGGAGTGGTTTGGAGCAAGCTGTTAGGGTGAACCCGAAGGTGAAGTAAACATCTGCCGAGGAGCTCAGAGGTCCTTCTTCATTTCAGCCTTACTCACGAGCAGTAGTCAAATGTTCGAGACTTAAGAGTCATTTTATATTTAGTAGCAGTCATCAGTACCACATATTGGCGCAAACAGAAATAGAAACTGTAGACCTTGTTCAGTCACGTCCTGTCTAAGGCAAAATGCACAGAAAGTTTAGTGCTGAACTAAACTTCACTTAATACACACCTTCTCACTTTGTTTTTTTTTTCGATTTAAGTCCGTGCATGTGTGTAGGAGGAGTGCTAGGAGGATTGTTCTTCCAAAACGTCTGTTTGCGCAGCTGATCAGCCTTTGTGGTGTCAGTGAAAATGTCTCCGCTCTCATGAAACATCCTGGGGGTTTTAGACCTCCCTGAGAACAGCAGCCAACCTGAGGTAAATCAATCCCTCCTCAGAAGCAATGCAGTGCACGCCCTGAGGTGGTAACCTGTGTCTGGCCTGACCTCCGATCCATGCGTTGCCTGACAAATTAAGTCTGAGACTTAGTTTTATGAAACAATAAGAATTTTTATTACTTTTTATGTGGTCAGTCTCAATAAAGAAATGGTAAGTTGATATGTTGTATATGATGCATGATTTGGTTTGATTGATTCAGGTCAGTCATGTTTATTTAACATTTCCATATGAAATCAGTGAATGAAAGAACAATAACAGACCAGCATATGTGTATATATACATATAGTTTGCGGCCGCTCTGCATTCAGGCTCTAGATATTGCTGGAGGACTGAACATCGGCAACTTGAACTGCGGTAGATGTTCCATTCAGACTTTCCCCTACAGACTGTTTCCATATTTGTTGAATACACAGTCACTGAAAAAAATAATTTATTCATCAAACTAAGTGGTCATAATAAGTACATGAACTGTAAAGAGAAATGAATAGCGTGACATAGATTTCTTCTTGGTGTGGGATCCAATGAGCTGGGGTGGGGGTGGGGGGGGGTACAAATCACAAACAAATCAGACATTGAAAGTGTTCTGACCGTTGTTTGTATTTGTCTCATCCATCACCGTGAGCCATATGCAAGCCCAGTGTCTCGTCTCGGTTACAGAATACTGTTTTTAGTCATCACCTCGGTGGAAGTGCCCACTCGTCCAAACGCACCACAGAACAGGGAAAAGCATGTGTTCATCAAGCTGAGCGTGTGCTTCACTTTCAGCTCATGGACTATAGCCAAGCAAAGAAGCTCCCAGACGAATCCTTACACAGCCGTCCATAAATTCTGAGTAGGAACTCGGATCTTACACTATATTATACTTAGACTAGATCGAATACCGGTTGATCATCTCTCCACATCCAGTCTTTTTGCCTTAATGTCAGCTTGTTGTTGCTTTGGAACTGTGGCTTATCTTCCAAATACAATATTAGAGAGAGGGAAAACTGTGTGATGTACAAATCTTATGAAAGCTACTAATCTGTGTGAAATGACTAAAAGGGATTATGCTTGTCAGAAGGGGGGGAGGGGGGGAATTAGCTCAAGATGCTCACTTTTTTATTTAGGAATAGAACTGAGTTTATGTAAGCAGTGGGAGAAGTTCATGACAGATGATCAAACTCGACCTTTGTGCGACCAGCCCTAATGAAACTCTTATTCCATACCTAATAGAGCCTGATAAAGGTCATACATACTGTATAGCTCATGCACGCAAACACGCCATCTTTTCTACAGAACAGTCACTTGGCTCTTTTATTCATTTCTGCTTAGTTCCACACAGTTAATCCTATTTGGAAAACAGCAATATGGCTGGTGTGCTGTCACCCGTAGTGTTTGCACGAACAGTGTGACAGAGTTGGAGGCTTTTTCTGTGGTTTTGCAACTCGTTGCTAATGCCACCCAGTAGGCAGCCAACGCAGCCGTGTGTTAATCTCACACGCAGTCGTCTCCATCACCTGCGACTATTCACGTTAGTCGATCATCTGTTGAACGTGTGCGCGTTCGTTTGCGCACAGATGTTCATCCATCCGAGGCACTCGAGAACACTGAGCCCCTTCAGCGACGCGCTTCAAACGCTCACACACCCCCACACTCGGCCCATTGTATTTATGTTGCATACATTCATCCCACGCCATCCTCTTCCAGCTAGCTGTAGAGCAATAACCGAATTTGTTGGGAGGATCCAGTAGTGCCGTTACAGATCATTTGTCGGCACGTATATACTGCAGATGGCGGCGCGTTTCTGTCACGTGCGTGGCATCTCCGTTTTAGGTTGTGTGGATATGCACATAACAGTTTTCTCTCACCCTTTTGGGGTCACATGCAACCACTGGGTTTAAAAAGGCTACTTCTTTCCAAACTGAAAGGAAACTCTTTAGGGTAAGTAAATGAAAACGTCAACATATAGTGTACTTCCAAGTCGCCCTCAACCTTTTAAGCCCTGGCTGCTGTGATAGAGCTGGTCAGAAGCCAGCAGCACGGTATGTATGCTATGTGATGTATGGGGCCTCCAGTACAAACAGGGAATATAGATTGACTGTCAGGAAAAGACTGGAAAGAAACAACATGCCCATACAAACATGTGCAAGGACGAGCGAGACTAGATAGATTTTTCAAAACCTCTCACATTCTCACAAACTTCTCAGAGATGCCATATATTCTGGGATAATTAGTATATTCATGTGACTCTGTTGGTCTTCACTGCAACAATTGTGACTGTTCAAAAAATGACCATGTTGCCTTTTAAAAGTAAGGCAAAATCTGTCTTGAAAGCCTTGAACGTTTGGAAAAGGCTTCATTTCAACCACTATGTGCTCGAGGTCAGGAATAAGCTTGAATTCGAATGTACTCCGTGAAAAATGCTTGATTTTTCAACACGAGTCTGGTGTTTCATCTGCACAATCGCTCACTTTGCCGTGGCACTTCCTGGTGCGACGGGGCGTTGTGCATCTGATGCTGTAGTAGATGCCACACGGACGTGAATGTCTTGGCCACGTTAGTTTGCGCACCTTTTAGTGGTCCACAGCACTTCAGCGAATGAGTTAATAAAATCAGTGTCGTTTTACTGAATTCAATCACATACACCCAGCCCTCCTGAGCCGCAGCACTTAGAGAGCATTAGCACGGTTGTTATAGTTTGTTTGATAATCCCCAGCTTGCGGTATCTTTGAGGTTACTCCAAATAATTGGAACATATAAAAGACACATTATTCTATAGCAGCTCCACAAGTGAAAACCTGATACGTATGCTCCTTAACAAGCTTCTACGTGCGAACAATGGGCTTCCGCAGGGACTAACCGATAATTCCTCTTCCTGCAAAAGAGCTCAACAGTTACCTTGTAACACTTCCTGCTTTTACTTGAGAGCTAAGCGCACGGTGCTCAAGGCCATTGCATCCCCCCTCGTAACATTTTCTTGAGGCTTTCACAGGAGTTTTAAAGGTTGCTTTTTGGTGCTGCGCCAGGAGACGGGCTGAATGAGGGAAGATGGATGCTGCGGCGTGCAGCTGGGAAAGATAATGAATGAAGTCGACCGTGGGTGGCGAAGACCATCACTAAAGCGTAATGGGTCCCAACAGACGGATATTGACCCGTCCGTCACTTTCCCCCCCCTGCTCCCCTCCCTCCCCGTCTTACAAATACAAACCCTCGCGAGTGTCCACACAGTCTGACACACAAACACACAAACACACACATACAGACTGCAGTGCACACATGAGGCAAACAATAGCAACATGCATTTTATCTATGCGCACACACTGTCCCTAAAGCACCTCTTAACACAAGAAGTAATACGTGTGTGTGTGTGTGTGTGTGTGTGTGTGTCTTGGAGGTGGATGTGTTTGCTCTTTTTAACCAAACTAAAAGCAAATGGATCGTTTGCGCTCCCTGTTGGGGACTGTTTCATCACACTCATAGGATCTGCGGAAGAACTCCACAGAGAGAGGTCGCCTCACTGCAGAATGCCAGCTTGAACTGTCTGCGTTCTTATTTGACTTACTTCAGGCAAACTTATTTGATATGGATTCTGTGGAAAATCACTCAACTCAAGTTTCCGTGTTGGAGGAACATTCTGCATTGCATTTCTCTTTCTCTTTTCTTTTTTTTTTTCTCCTGAACTTTTAAAAGCTGGCGAACCTTTCTCTCCTTCCACTTGGTTGATATTTTCCATCTGATATAAATCATTTGAGTTCTGAAAGGGAACAGTGGTGCACACCAATTCTTTTATTACTTTCCTATGTGGACAAATCTGTCTAGCTTTGACAGCAGCCGCACCGTCCCTGTCTTAGACTAGTGGCTGTTTCTTCTTTCTCTTTCTGTCGTTGATTCGCCCATTCATTCATTCATACAGCCATTTTTTTATCCTGTGTCAGTGGTCAGTAAACTGAGGACGCTCGACCCACTTACATCACAGGCAGCAGCAGGATCAGCCAGCGATTATAGTCATTACAGTTTGTGCCTACATAGGGCTCTTGTGCTTTGTGCCACATCTCCCCTCGTCAGCTGGCAGTCTGAGCTCTACTGTAATCTGCCAGTTATAACAAACAGCAGACGAGCGGACAGGAGGAAAACGCTATAAGGGAGGAAAAGTGTGAATGCCGATAATAAGGGGCAGTTGGTGGCCAAATTGCAAAAATCGAGTTTGGTGTCCTCTTAGAATCTAAACTCAGTTATAGGTTTAAATCCACATTTGATTCTGTATCATTTGCTGCCATTTTGTGTCCAATGGAGAATTGATTGCACCTAGAGTTGACGTTTTACTGTTGTATCTATACGTCTATATGTAGACAAAATTTCATCCCTTTGTTTGCTGTTTGCTAATGGAAGCTTCCTGCAAGATGCCAACTAGAGCATTCAGCCTGCAGTAGCTTCTAACCACCTGCGGTCTTCCTCCACCCATCGTGCACCGTGTAAACCACATATTCCTGGACATAATTTGAATACATCACTTAAAGCGGATCCATTTCTCTCTCCCCCTGCTAGTTCAAAGGGCTCGATCAAAGCCAGGTGTCTGATGAAATCCTAATTACCCCCATAATTGGTAATTGTGAAACCATTGTGGCACGTGGCATGGGCAGCTTCTCCCTGCTGTCGACTAACCCCCCCCCCATTCTGCCATTGATTTGCAGTTGATACATTTAATTGCAATTATTTCACCTACTTATTTTACTCACCTGGCAAGATGCGGGTGCTTTCAGGGCCCTAACAGAAAACGGATCCGGGGGTGTTTGCGGCTGTGGGTACAGAGGTAAAAATGCACAGGAGCGATAACAGGGATTTTCAATGTGGGTCAAGATGGATGCTAAGGCAGGGATTAAGTTTGCAATCCACGTTAAAAACACATTATGTTTAATCCCTCAAGAGGACGTTATTACAAATCTATCATTACAATTCCAGATTTGGTCCTAGTTTAGCTTAACCTCTAGGGCAGCGTCATTGAATAAACAAGTCATATATTCATGTCCACAAAACAAAACAACTGTATCTATGTTGCTATAAAAAATAAATGTGTTTGTGCGCAAGTACATGTCCATTCATGCAAGTGTGTGTGTCTCTGCTCCAACCTCCAGCTAGCTACATCTCTTCTATCCATCTCACTTCTAATTCTATGTGACACTTAATCTTAACTTGTGTTCTCAACCGCTGATTACACCCCCACACCCCCGGCCAGTTCTAAATGGAATAAACCAGAAATGCTAGTAAGGAAGGAAGGGTGTTGGGATGAGAAGGCTCCCTCGATAATTGTTTCTCAGTTTCATAGGCTTGACCCCTTATTTATTTGACTGGCATTTACTGCCTGGGAATTAACTCTTCATAGGCAGGGACAGGACAGTTGACTGGAGTGAGTGAGTGGCAGAGGGTGGGGGTGGGTTCATGAACCCATAAAGCTCGCATGGGAGAGACTCGGCAGACCATATCTCATTACCGAGTTGGTTTGAAATGAGATGGGGCCCCTTTTTTTCTTGTCCATCACTGGTTCGATTGATTAGTCGGCAGCCAATCAATGTTAATTAAGGTGTAGAGAATCCTTTAATTGTGCCGTATGAATCATTGTGTCAGACCTCGCCTTGACCTTCACAAGACTTACACTGTGAACGGCCTTGCTGGGGAATAATACCTTTTTTATATATTGCAAGATAATGGTAGTCCGTAAATGAGTATAGATTTGATGGACGGCGAGCCTGTGTATACTGTAGCTTGCAGCAGCAGGGGTCATGAAGATCACACACACACTGGGTGCTCAAATGGAGCCCGGACCAGCCTTCCCGTCCTGTGTTTCACTTTGCAAACGGATGCACAGCGCCGACGGATCAATACTTGTCAAAACGTTTAAGAGTTAATGTCGTGAGATAAGTGTTGCTATTATGTGCGGCGAGAGGCTCTCTGTGCATATGAAGTGGGGCCTTGATTGATGACTGCCAAAACCAAAATGGCACATGAGACCGGCACCATAATTGTGTTTTTTAATGAAGACCTACATTACATGTTGGAGCTGATTTCGCACTCAGTTGATTGTGTCTACGCCCCTCCCCTCCCCTCCCCTCCACCACCACCACCACCACCACCACCATCCATCATGCGCTAATAACAATGTAACCTGAGCATGGTTTAAAGCCTGGTTGCTGGGTCCACGACGTCCAGCTCCACTCCTCAACAGAAAGATGAATTTGCCCATGGCATTGCTTGCTGAACCTAAAAAGAGATGCGACCGGAGTAATTTTTCAACATTTTTCATGTCGCACAACTCTGTTTCAACAGACCATGGTTTATTCCCTTAATGTTTTCAATTCTCTTGCATTAATCAGAGTGGTACCGCAAATACAATGTATCTAAAGCAACATTATTCACCCTTTCAAAACATCTTGTATGTAAAAAATAAATTTCTTCTTAAATAGAGACGGAAAACCAGAGAAATTCAGATGTCCATAGATACAAGATATACTGTATCATAGAACACTGCAACTAACTTTTCAGGATATATTTTATTGTATATATCTTCAGCCTATTTCTTTCAAAGCATCCTACACTCAAATCTATGCCATCTGTTAGCTTTTTGATAACTGTAGCTAATTTTGAAGTCAATGTACCGCTAACCTCAACACATCCATCCTTAAACTAAAATTCATATTATTCTTAAAACTGTCAAAATAACCTAAAATCTAGCCCTCGTTTAACCCTATCGGGCTTAAAGGGGTACTCCAGTGACTTAATATTGTACTTTCATAAAGTTGGGGGACTCACAAGAGTCGTATTTTTAAAAGTGGTCAAAATCAAAGCAGCGTAGGCCAAGATATCCTGGCTTTTAGTCATTGGTGTGGTTCAAGCTCTAAAAACACTGAATCCTACACTTCCCATAATGCAACTTTAATAGCTGATTTCATTAGACCCTCCTTGTGTGGTAAATGCCTGTCAAACTCTTCCTGTGACGACCTGATGGTATCATTAGCACATTTTTGTCATACTTTGGAGAGACGGACATTATGCATCTTATTTTCACAAGCTGAGTAGTTCGTCGCAACAAACGTGAACCTGATGCATTAAAAAAATGTCCAAAAACCCTGCTCAGTTTCTATATGTTTAAGGGACGAGACTTCATGAATCATTTCCATAAACAGTGGAACGTCATAATCGTTACAATCTCTGCTGCAGAATTAAATACTTTCGACTTCATTAACCACACACTACACATCTGACTAGTGTGCTAATGTCTATTGTGGCCATTCAGAAGGACAAGATTGTCTGATGTTGCTTCCTCTGTTTTCAGATGTAATAACCGGACCCAGTGTGCCGTCGTGGCGGGACCAGATGTATTTCCTGACCCTTGCCCAGGAACCTACAAATATCTGGAAGTCCAATATGAATGTGTACCCTACAGTATGTATTCCTTAATTCTCTCACACTCTTACGCACCTCCTAATGCTCTTACCCAATCTCATTTCCTCTTAACTGCAGTGACCCATCAACATGCATCCTCGTAATGTTGCAAATGTTTAAAAAACCAATACCTTGAATGTCTCATCCAGTTTAGTAGTGCAGACTGCGACGCAGATGTGAAGAAAATTGATGATGAATGATTCCTGTGATTTGAAAAACACAGCACCCTGCACGAGCACAGAAAATATTATTGACAGTGTTGTGAAAGATTATAAAGTATATCAGTGTGGAGGTATTGTGTTTACCCATTGACACAATGCCGTTGTTTATCAAATGTTAAAGCCTTTTTTGTAACTGACGGGAGATTAACGCTTTCTTCATTTTCTTCATCCCGCATGCCATCAATTGTGTCTGCAGTGTGCCAGTGCTTATGTCATCTGTGGAACATTGGTGGTGTGATTTATTGATGATAAAGTGAGTGGATCCTAGGTATGTGATGTAGACGGGGTGTTAAAGTGATGCAGCAGGCAAATGATTTGGGACCTATATGTAGATTTGCCATCCAAAATAAAGCCACTGTGTGGGAATTATGTCAGCAATGTGCCAAAAAAAGAATAAAACAGCATGTATATTAATGTAGTCAGTCAGAGATAGCTGCTTTTCATTTATAGATGGTTCTTGTCAGTGCCTTCCCGTCAGCCCCCCAGTTCACAGCACTTTAATATCTTTGAAGAATCACGTCTGATCGTGTCATGTCCCAGCAAGAAAGGCCGTTTGACTCGACCAAATGAAACATACTTGTTGATTTCGGTTCGGTTCAGCTCAGTGGACGCCAGGAAATATCTAGACTAGTGAGGCATCTCTGGAGGGAGTCAATAAAAAGGATTTAATTAGTGCAGCAGGTGAAAAACACAGTCGGGCTGCGCGTAGCTTGAGTGGAAACATTTGGGCGGGGAATGGAAGGATCAGCATGGGGGTGACAGGATGAACATACAGAGAGGAAATCCAGGTGAGGCCAGAGGAAGTGGCATGGACATTGACCATATGACCTCAGGTATTGTGTTATGATGACCTTTGAAGTGGAACACCAAAGGCACAGTAAGTGTGCCTGCCACACAATGCTGCCATATTGTGTGGCAGGCACAGAAATGAGATAGAACTGGAAATATTTGGTCATGGGCATTTTTTTTTTATCTGTGTTGTCTGCAGCTGCTGGGTTCAAGCGAACTCTAATAATTCAAATCAGAACCATCTTTTTCACATTTGATGTCCTGACAGGGCTCCCTCAGTAGTCTGCCTGACAGGGGCTTTCATGTTGTGAAGTAAAAACCATTTCTACCTGTGATCCAGAGCTGGTCAGATGGCTCTTTTATACCTTACTCTTTGCAATGTGCACATTTTGCCATCTCAGCCACCCAGTGTCAGTGTCTTTCTGAGGTCTTCAGGTGGATCACTGACCCAGCTAAAGCTACCGTAATGGACAGTACCACAGCTTTAATCAACCCCATAGTTTTTAGTGCACTTCTTCCTTCCTGCCAGTATTTAAACACTTTGTGTACTTTGCTTTGAGTGCCAAATATGGACTTCTCTCTACTCTACTCTGATTGGTAACATAGTATGCAACTGCTTTACCATTTTACCGCTTTGCCTGAACCTAAATTATTTCTACTCGATCCCACATGCATTGCTTGTCATTTCCAGTCCCGTCCCACCCAGATTCCATTACTTTCACTTGTAACACATTATCATACCATGTGTAAATGCACAGGATGGTTTTGCCTCCCTGTCCCGATCCCTGTGACACAACGTAACTGCTGTCTTGGAAATTCCATGACACAGATGGGATCCACGATATTCCTGTTCAGTTGTCAGCCTCAACTTACCCATCTTCTTTATAATAATATACAGAACTTCTGTAACAAAAGACAAGCAAACCATGGAACAGTCTGCCCGATTTGTTGGACAACTGCTTCTGGTAGCTTTGTTCCTATAACATGGAGGCCGCCTATTGGGGTGCACCAGGGAGGGAAACGGGAGCACCATGTCTGGTGTAGCTGTGGATTGTGCCAGGAATCATCGTAGGATAAAAAAAATTCAGCTGGCAACGCATTAACATGGCAGAAATCATGTTGGCGTTTATTTGTGTATTGAGCGAGGAAGCAAAACGTATTCGCAAATGGTCACTGAGGACGGACTTTGAGACACATTTTATTGCAGGGTGTGTGAATGTAATTCCTCCGTGACAGCCCAGCGGACTCTCTTTTAACCTCCCAAATAAAGCAATCAACCAGCCTTTTGGTTGGAATGGCCCACGTTTGGTGACCGTTGTCTGTGCTTTTGTGTCTTGCTTAAGCTTCTACCGCCTGTCTCGCACAATTAATCATGAACCTCCAGATCAATTGACATCTCATGTTGAAATCTCCCCCCCGCCCCCCCAAGAAAAGGCTAAAACGTTTCACCTGGTTTGCTTGTTAATTTGTGACAAATAAATAGGTATTTGCGTTGGCAAAGGGACATGGTCTGAGACATGGCAGCTCAATTGTCGATGGGCCTTTAACACAAGTCCCGTTACCAAGCGCCTGAGACTGACTGAAGGATTTGAGGGTCTAATAAGAGAAGCAGCCACCCATGACTCCAACTCTCTTCAGTGCCGGAGTCTTGACTCTGTATTCCACTGACAAGCTCTCCCCGCAGCCCTAATACTCTTTTTCTTCCAAGTCTCCCTCACTTTCACTTACATTTTGTCCTTTAAGTGCTCTCTCTTCTTTTCCCCCTCCTATATCCCTTTATTTGCTCCTTCTGTTCCCTCACTTCGCAATCTCAACTGCCCCTCCTCCCCTCTCTATCACCTTCACTGACAGCCTTTATCTGTATTCTGCTTGGGGAGCTTCTTTTCTTTTAGGATAATTTACCGCTCCTCTTCTCCATATCTTTATAAGCCGGCGAGATTGTACAATCAGATCCGCCGTTAATAATGGCAGAGGAGTGTGCTAAATCGATGAACACATGCCACAGATACAATATTGATTTCATTAATTTGCGATTTGATCCGCTCCATCAGTTGTAATGGAAGAAATGCTAGTACAATTACTGCTAAGAGTGCCAGAGTTTGCCTGGTGCTGTGTGGCGTTGTCACAGCACGAGGCAATCCATCATGTTTTCATTTGAGCTGCCGTCTGAATAATTATCTGATATGAGTGTTTCTTGTGTGAGGAAATAGCATCGCTTTGAACAATGAGGGGGTAAAATAGCACTGATGGAAAGGTGAAACAATAAAAAAGGAAATTGATACATACTGGATTTAGAAAGAAGCACTTAATACATAAAATAGAACCTGCTTGCGTACAGATTAGTAAAGCAGCCCTCAGGCAGAAATGATGTGTTGGCCCTTTATGATGACTCACAAACATGACCGCGATCCAATGGCTGACACCTGCCTCCGCCCCGCCCTCTCACCTTGACTTTCCACGTTTCAGTGGAGAGATGCACGTCTATTCTCTTAGTGCCTTATTAAAACCTTCCTCCCTGGCTCGCTTCATTTTTCTCCCAGAGTAACCTCCACTTTATCAGCTCCTCCCAAAAGGTCGAGCTCATAAGAGGTCAACACAATTGTGTCTCCCTCCTACCCGTTCTTCCACAGCAGTAATGAAGCACTTACTTTACATCGCCTCGGCTGCCCCTCAATTTCTTGGGACTTGAGTCGCACAATTAAGCGCGTTCAAACCCGTGTCGGCATGCTTCGCCTTTGAAAGAGTCTTTCTGTTGTTGTCGGCTTGCTGTTGCCTTTCTTGTCCTTCTCCCGTGCAATAAAACAACCCAGTAGTTAGATGTACCTTTCTGTGTAGCTTCCATGGCTGATTTCGTCCAGGTGAGCAGTCAAACCCCTTGTCTCCCCCCCAAAAAAATGTGGTAGGGGATAATTGCACGTGCTTTCCACTTTTGTTCATTTCACTTTTCAAACCTGACACTTCAGTGTGTATGGCAGATGAGGTGTAGGGAAAGTGAGAGACAGAAAGGCACAGACAAGGAGAGAACAAAGGAAGAAAACCTGCTGGCAATCCTTTGCTATACATAAGCCACTAGTTCCCCCCACTGTTTGTAGCTAATAAGGACAATGTAAAATCCTGTCTGGCACAGTGGGATCCAGCTCAGCCCTGTCAGATATTTCTCACACTTTGGAAGCTAAGCCAGGACATATACTGTAATCATGCAATCGATTCTCCGATTTGAGCAAAGCGGCGCAATCCTGAGCTCGTAGCTCATAAAAACCTGCCACGCAATTTGTCGAGTTCCTTTTTTATTTCCAACTTACCTAATTGGCTTTTAATTAATTTGGCTAATAATAACACACCTAACAGGTTCAGGGGGGCCCTCGACGAATAACAGAGTAGATTGTTTTGGCAAGTTTTGCTCAGCACCTGCTACCAATCTCTGTCCTTCTGTGTTGGCAGGTGAAACCATGAAATTGATGCTCTACACATGGCTATCACTTACACTGCATCTTGGGCAGAATGTGGTGAGATTACAAGGCTCATTGTGCAGTGGTCATGCCTAAGGTAAACACCACCTGTGTGACCAGGATGGGAGGTTATGGCTGTAATATAGTGCCGTAATTAAATGCAATTGGTTATGCATCTTGTCAAGGTAGCTCATTGTTTTAATGTCCCTGCACATCTCGGGGTTTTAGATAATTAATAAGAATCTGGTCTCAGCTAAAATGTAGATCGGCACTCAGTATTATCAGCAGTCTACCTTCAGCGCACGCAGGCAGTTCGCTTTGTCTCGGATAATCTTGCAGCAACTTTTAAGCTTCTTGAAGAGTAGATCACCCCATTTGATGTTATCAGTAAATCTACTAAGCAGATTGTATGGCGGTTCAGTGGCTTCTTGCCCTTGAGCTCCCCAATCCACGTTCATCAGGTCTGGTGCGGGAGTCACCACCGTGACAGCAGATCCATCACACAACCACACCCTCCTCGCTCTTACGCTGAAATTCCCGTGAGCATTAGCTTTTCTTGTTCAGACAGCTCTTTGTCGTCTTCTTCTTCTTCTCCCCACCTGAGCGACCAGCTCCACTTTTTCCCATGTGTGAAGGGGGCCTGTAATGCCATCGCATCACTCAGTGACAGCTGACCACTCCCTAACCCACACAGCAAAGCTCTGATGACTATGGCTTTCTGTCACATACCTCACTCAGCAGAATTGCACTGGTGTCGTGGCCTGAATTTGCACAGATGGATCTTGCCGCCTTTTGTTGCAGTTTGCCGTCTTGAATGGTGATGTCACTGCTTCATGCAAACGCATTTTAAAATAAAATTATTTGATTGGCCTAGGGCTAAGAATAATGCAAAGACAGGGGCGCAATTATGAATACCAAAATTATGAACAATAATTGTATGCCTTTTGGGTACTGATTTTTACAGGAAATGTTGACAGATAAAGCAAATGTATTGAATTTCTAACCAAACGTGTAATCACAGTTACATGTATGATAATTAAATTAATGTTCAATGTAATGAACTCTGTTGGACTATCATGCACTACACTAGACATAATTCTTCAAACTTCATATGCAGCAGCTCATTTACCTAGTTTACCTAGTTATTAATTAAGACAGAATGATGATCATATTCTCATTAAACTATGCAAATAGAAAATTGATGACCAAGTTTTGATTATCCCCAGCCCTACTTGTTTACTGTTCTCTCATGGAAAATGAATGGTTAACCTTCAGGATTTTATAACCCATAGAAATAAATAACAAACTAGCTGTGTATCTACTATTGCTTGATGTTTACATTTTCATAATAAAAGTGTGGTAGTGTACAATGGAAAAAAAAAAGGCATTTTGCGGGGGGAGGGGGGCGATATAAACAATGGTCCAAAAAAAAACCAGATACTATTTTCCCTGTTGAGAGGCGAGATAATTGCACTGGGACGCTGTGATTACCAGTGTGGATAAATGGCGGTGTGAACGGGGTGAATCTGGACATGTGGGAACTGTGTCCCCCCCACTAATAGCCGAATAAGCGGCTGTAATCTATCAGGTTCTTGTTCTGTACCGGCTCCTCTTTTGCTCAGTAACATACATACAGGATCATCCTTGCCGTTTCATGGATCGACACGCCGACATATTGGAATAAATGCTCTCGCACGCTGAACAAGCTTCTAGTCATGTTCGTAAACACTTCCATTTATATAACACAAGCAAGGCTGTTATCATAGTGTTTCCTCCAACAGCTACCCCCCCACACACACACACACACACACTCAGACACACATGTCTGAATGAGTTGTTGGGGTGCCGAGTGTCGAGGATATTGCACTAATTAGAGATTGGTCTCTTCAGGGGGTCTCTCCTGTTAATGATCACTATACTAATCAAAGCTCCTTTTCCATTTCCTTTTTTTGTTGTTCTTTGTTCGCTGGTGCTCCACCACGTCCAGCCACACACCAGACTAAACACCCTTTCTCTTCTCTTCTCCCCCACAATTCACCCCCATCCCTCTGTTCCCCTCCATAATTTCAAGGTCCTTGAAAATCAAGACATATTTTGGGAGGCGCAATTAGGTTATTTCTGCTCCAGTTGCCGCTATGTTCCACAAAAATGTATTTAATTTTGCTTTGCCTAGGCTGCGCTCGTCTTTTCTCCCTCTGTTGGTCGGTCCCACGTGGGTAGCAGGTTGGATGAGCGCCAAGTCCTTGCACCTGTCCCTCAAAGAGAGACAAACACACAGACAGAAGAACAAGCACACACACACACGGCATCCTGCATTGTCAAGGTTATAAGATAGAATAGCAGCTTCCCAGTAGGAAAGCGGAGAAAGCGATGGCGGCAGAGAGGAGACACTAGGGAGGAGATTGAATAAGTACGAGAGGGGAGCACAAAAAGAGCAGACAAGTGGTTGAAGGAGAAAGAGGGCTGTTGAGAAATGGAACCTGTAATGATGGTATGGGAGATTCATGAGCACCAACCGAGGGAAATGATAGGAATAAAATGAGGGAGATGAAGAGAGAATACGGAGAAAGAGATATGGCAGCCTGCGTGTGTCCCCCCCCTCCCCCCATCCTTAGGCACATGCTATTCAAAGCCCCGTAATTTGTGTCATTAATTAAAAAGCTGATGGGATGGAGTTAAGGGTTTTGCACTCTGCAACTCCTTGGTCGAGAGAGAGGGAGTGGAGAAAAAAGACGGGGGGGTTTATTGCAAAAAAAATACTGCTGCCATTCCGCCATGAATCTCTATTAGCGGCTAATGATACCATTCTGATACCTCTCAACCATTAGTGTGAAATTGGGAAGCGTTAATTATTCAACTGAAAATCCATACAGCTGCCGCTCACATGACCGGGTCGGGGCTCACAGCCGCTGAAGGTCTCCATTGTTAGCTGCTCAGCGTGTGTCTTGTGCAGGAGGTAGGCTGCAATAAGTATGCAGAGTGACTTCTCGGGTAAAAAATGACAGTTGAAATTATGCATTATCCGAACAAATACACTATGGGCTGCATTATGCAGTGGCGATATAAGTGAATTTTATAGGGTATGGCACGGCTGAACAGCAGGGTGCTTCAGAATTGTCTGCCTATATTATTTTCACTACCAAAGCTCAATTACGTGCACACAGGCAAAAAAACACTTTTTGTAATTTTATAACCATGACAAAGTGTATTATTTTAAAGGGAAGCCATACATGTAGGTTGCCTGTTCAGCTTATTAAATTTGGCGCGACAGCTTGACCAATTATGTAAGCTGCACATTCAGCCATGTTGCTTTTTCCAGCTTTATGTGTTTGGCAGGGTGAACCGTCCAGCAGACAGACTGTTACAAGCTGCATGCACACGGTTCAGTGAGTTATTGTTTTGCCCAACCCAGTTGCCAGAATTTGCCCCAGACTGGCCAATCAATGTATTCACTTAAACTATGGCCCGGTAGAACACTTATCTGATTGGCTGTTTCCACAGTTGTCATAAAAGCAAACGAAGATAGAAACTCCAAAAAATGCTACATACGGTATATTTCTATTTCTATATTGGGAAGTGAATGAGTCGCATTGAGGTGTCTTATAGCAAAGCACCTAACCCCAAACTGCTTTTCAGTGGTGAAAGGATAAGAGCTGCGTCCAGCTGCTTCCAGGTGTTCGTATGTGAAGCTGGAGGTTGGTGAAGAGCAGCATTTGTCCTAGTCAAATCTATCCCAGATAATGTACAATAACAGAGCTTTTGTCAATTGGCAAGCCCAGGAGATCTGTACATTTTTAGGGGATCTTTTTCTTCTTCTCCTCGCCAATGATGGCATGTCCTCCTTCTGGTTCGCTTTGGCATCCAAGGTAGTAGGGCGATTACTGCTGGTCCTTATTATTCCTCCAGGAAACCGGGCCAGCCCCCTTGCGATTCTCAATGAGACATCCAACTGTCCTGCCCATTGCAAAAGCAGAATGATCAGCTCGAGGCATCACATGCCCCTTGATTTGAAATGTCAAGAGCTTGCAGGGCCTTAAACCACGACCTGGGTGCAGCCCCCACACCAATCATGAAATTGGTGTATTTATTTTCCCACATTTGCTCAATCCCATATCTGCTTTTAAATAATTTGAAGGCCACTCAATGCTCGTTACCTGATTCGGTGTTTTAAAGTTAATTTCATTGAAGCACAGTGTGTTGCAGAGTGGTGTGATTACACATCATCATCACACAATTGAGTCGAGTGTTTCCATTAATTGTATTTTTGTATACCTTCAGATGGTCTCTGAATGAGTAGACGATTGGTAAAAAGCTGTTGTTTTTGCCCTCGGCCATT